>JAPYYX010001024.1:0-110723 GCA_030522605.1 Cremastinae sp. B BG-2022a | reverse complement strand
CAAATTTGGCACAAGGATTTTTTAGCCGTTTCCAAACACGTTTACAAAATTTGAACTTTTTCTTACTATTTTAAAAATAGGTATAATTCCTCCTTAAACTAAAGCTTGAAAGTATGCTCGTATAATTTTTCTACTTTCCTCTCCACTTCTCAATTATTTCTTTTTTATCGCGTTTGGAGCCGATTCGCATTTGAATTTTGTATCGCATTCGCAGCCAAGGTATTGGAAAACTTATGCTGAGGTAATCGACTATATTTTTTATCTGGGTTTGTCGCAGTGGCATTTGAAGAAATGCAGAAAAAATTGTCCTACTCGGCGAATTTATGCCCGGTCAATGCAGTGCTGGGTACTCTTTGGATTCTGTTCAAGGAGATTGGTGACCCAAATCAGTATGCAGTGAATTTAATAAAATGTTATAACGTTGTATAGTATCAAATATACAGATATAATTTTTTATCTCCATTTTTTTATATGTAATTTTCGATTTATTGATGAATTTTCGCAAAACTAATAATTATTCATTAACGTGATGTTTCAAGTGATGCGGTCAGTAAAAATCCTGTTGCATGTTTTTCTCTGTTAAAAAAGAATTTTCATAAGACTTGAACTCCACCGTGAAGTAGCATTGTTAGGCACAAATGCATAAATTTAGAAAATACATTACTCAAGAATTATAAAAACAAAAAAAAATTTGTATTCGATACAGAAAAAAATGCTTTCCTAATTTTATTAAATTCTCTGTATCTTATAATACCGTGCGCTTTTGAGATAAATATAAGTAATAGCGAAGGTATCGCCTTAACTTGGGTGACTACCGGAGCCATGCACCGAGCGCACATCCATTACTCGGTCGTTCGGAGCGTAAAAATATTTATTTCCAACTTTTTAAATATCCGATATCGAATCGTACGCAAAAAGTCTCGGAGCGAGTTTATAGGAGATAAAGCCTGTCCCGATCGTTGTAAAAAGGTTAGGTTTAATTCTGCAGATCGGAGATATTCGCCCCGGTAGATAAGGTCTCGCTTGAATAATCCTCACGGTCTTGCTTCACCTCCTCTTGCCATTTTTTCTTCCCGTTCTCGCTCGGGCCTCCTCTTCTCCTCTTTTAAATGCTTTGTTCGGGATATTTTTAATGTAGCGAGAGAGATCGCGGAGCTCGAGGCGCGAGTTGACGCGTTGTTGCCAGGCGCGCTTGCGCATGACTGTTCCTTCGCTCCTCGCTTGCTCGTTAACGGACCAACCCGGAGCCAGATGTTCCCGACACTTTTTGATCCACGGCAAATGATCCTTTTACATTACGTCTCGAAACCACGAAGCGTAACTTTTATTCGAAAAATATATATTTTCGGATTTCCTCCTTCATCTCCATACCTCGTGTTTTTCGCCTCTTTCGAACAATACGAGTCGAAGGTACTTCACGGTCTTATCTCTCGTCCCGTATCCTCGAGTTGTTCTCCTTAAAGGACAAATGACCGCATTTACGAGAGAATAATTAGGCTCGAGGACGATAAATGTTCCGTCGCGTGCGTCATCTACTGGAAAGTCGCGTATAAACGCCTCGCGTGACAAACAGAAAGAAAAAGGAGAAACCGCGAAAGCTTTTCTATCTTTCGTTGGCTGTGAATAAGCCGCGTCTCGCCACGCTCGCGAGAGTCCTATCGAGTCTGGTTGTCTGTGGCTGCGAAAAAAGGAGCGCCGGAAAAAAGCGCAATTGAAAATCGTCGAGAGACGGGTACTTCTGCACGTAGACTGTCAAGAGTTGAAGGGCGCTCGCTCTGAATACACGCCTTCTTGCCTCTTTTTTTCCTCTATCATCTCTTCCTTTCTTCCCTTATTATTTAATACACTGTGATAAAAATAATATGCGAAGCATGAGAAATGAAAAAATACTGGTGAATCACTCATCGCGTGCGAATCCACCAAGGTGAAACAATAAAGAAAAAAAGTAATTGAGAGAAAAAATTATGAAGCGAGGACCTGCCTTGCCGACGGAGACCCTCCCGTATCGACGGGTTCGACTCGTCGGGTTCGAAAAAGAAGAAGAAAAGGATGAAATGCAGATCGAAGACAATGGGAGACACAGGAAGGGTCCGGCACGTGCCGTGTCGCGGAAGAGGGTCAGGGGCGAGGAGGGGAGTACGCCTCGGTTCGTCCAACTCGTGGAGTCGAAGACGAGCGAGTGAATGGAGCTCCGAGTTGCCGGTAATGCATGCGCTCGAAACTCGGCCAGGAGCGTTCTCCCCGCGAAACGCCCAGCAAGATTCGGTCAACCGTTACAGTTTTGCTAATGATCTTGTTTTCTCGCCGCTCTCGTCTCGTGCGACAGAGAAAATGATAAAATAGATGACCGAGGCAATAGAGCCGAGATAATCGTCCTTGCGAGAATAACGATAAATAAATTTACCCACGCACGGATCCCTGATAACGCTGGGGACAAAAAAAAGTACGTCAGATTAATTAAAATATGAAAATAAATTTGTTCTCGCGGTTCCCTTGACACGTGGCTGATGTGGTGTAAAAAAATGAGTATTAGTAAAAAGTAAATGTGAAGCGAACTCACGTGGATCCCTGTACAGGTCCCGATAGACGAGCGTCGCGGCCTCGTTCTCGGTCACGCAGTCCCAAAGCCCGTCGCAGGCGATTATGAGAAAGTCCTCCTGTCCATCCAGCGTGATGCAACGAATTTCCGGTTCCCCGGTTACGTACGGCTTGTATGCTGCATCACCTTTCCAAGAAAAAAAAACGAAATTAATATACAATGGAATGGAAAAGAAATTATCAAGTAAAAATGAGCTTTTCGCAAGCTACGATAAATAGTACCAATAAATTATAAGAATGTGTTTAAAGAAATATTTATACGAAACATTCTTTTTTTTCGTGCTGTCGAAGGAATTTCTGCGTTACGAAATCTTGCACGCAAAACTTCTAGGTACGTGGCCGCCTCGCTCACTCGACTTCTATTTTTTAATTAAATCTAATTATCCAATTAATGGATACGGAGCTCATTTAAATAATGGAGTCCGAGGAGGAGAAGCGTGGGCGCTTCCGGTTACGTGAAAGATTTAAAAAAGTACAAAAAAACTAGAAGAAAAATGTTCCTCGGAGGCAACGTGCATTGATTCTTTAATATTCGCGATGAAAAACGAGACAATTTTTTGAAAAACATTTAAATAGATATTGGTGGAGATTTTTTGAACTTGGAAAATCAGCTTTTTAACGTTCTTACGGTAAAAAGCGGAGAGAGCTGTATACTCGAAGACCCGAATAATAACCACGCGCCGGCCTAATATCGATATTAATTAATATATTCTTAAAGTGTATGAAGCAAAAAAAACAACTGATCGTGTACACAACATCACGTTCACCATTGTTGTGCTCACATTTCTCCCCCTCCTCATTCCCTCGTCCTCTTTCCATCCTTCGGAACGGAACTAGCGGATACGAGAAATACGCGTCGTGAATTTTCAGTCTACCGTAGATGGACAGGTTTGACCCATCGGGAGCTTAACCGTACTTGGACTCGAATCGACAGAACGTGCCAACGCTCGACACTAACGAGCCAACGGGGGTGGTCGATCAATTTTTTCAAACGTTGATGAGCGAAAATATCACGCCAAGAGTAAAAGAAATTTAAAAGCCCGGAAAGTATATTTTTATCGCCAAGAACAAATTTGAAAAAATGTGTACTGCCAATTTTTCAAATTGTATTTGTAATTTTGAGTATTAAATTTTATTCTGGGTCACTGCGTGATAAGATGCTCGATTCTTCTTTTTCTTCTCTTTCTTTCATTAACTCTGACTCATGGCTATTTTACTTCGAGTTTAATGAGCGTCTGCGTATAAGTCGGTTTTTCCATTGTCGTTTAGAAAATAGAGAATCTGAGACGGTGAGAAAAAAAGAAAGAAACGAGAGAAGAAAGAAGTTTAAAAAAGTAGAGAAGGACGAAAGGAAGAAAGACGATTGAATGTGCCGAAGAAGATTCAGCCAAGTGTTACCGAGTACCGGACGTCTGGGAAGAATAATACTCGTTGTACGAGTCTCTTTTTTCTCTTTCTCTCACTCGCCCGCCGTTGTCCCCCCCTTGCTCTGACTACCGTGCACTCCGATCGTCTCGCATTACGGAACCGCAAGACCGCAAATTGCAAGAATGAAAAAGTTTTGAGAGAAAAAAGAGAGCAGGGAATCGAAAAGGAGGAGAAAAAATATGAGAGTTTTTCTCGACTATGAGAAATGAACCAGCGGTTGTTGGATCGTTTTACTCAAGTCGGCCCTTATTTTTTGCTTTTTTACTTTTTCAGATTACCATCGATTTACGGAACGATATGCATTTGCAGAAAGAATGGCCAGGAGGTCTTTATCTCGCGTCCGGAACGAGAATGAGCGAATATTTCAATAGAATATTCAATATTTCAGAGGCAAATTCTTCAAAAGGAGTCTCTACGATTTAAGAAGGAAAAACCGTCATAAATTCGCGGTGAACTTTCTTCCAACGGAATTTCAACGACGTCTTAATAAAGTCACAAAATAGCTCGCTTTCCAAGTTCGTCGGAGTTGCTCGTCGTCTTCTCTCGTCTATTTCTGAAGTTCGTTGAACCTTCTTCATTCTTCTCTCATTTAGGTCGTTCCAATATGCACAATAGCTTTCGTTTCGTCAGTTGTTGAACGTTAATTAGTTTGATGATCGTTCGGATCGTTGTGCGCGCTTCGCAGTGATCACTCGAGCGAATTAATATGCGACGTGGCAGCTCTCCGTACCGTATTACCTCTCTCATCTTTCGAGCTTCGTTTCGCCAGATTTTTGCTCACCTATTGCACGGGAAACTGCAAGATTTCCGTTCACTCGCCAGGTTCCGAGATGCATCACCGTTCCTCCCATTTCCTCGACTCGATCCCTCTCGTCCTGAAAAAAAAAGATTTATGAATTGCAGATGAGCTCATGTCAATTTTGACAGGAAAATCTCAGTCGATTGTTTCCTCCTTGCAAATTTCAGTAAAAATACACAACTCGCAACGTTTTTGGTGGTCGAAAAAAAAATATTATAAAACGAGAATGATAAATGTAACAGGCAGTCGCATCGGCGGAGACCGCGTTCTTCTGGATTTCAAGAATTACGAAGAATATCTCGACTCTTTTGCAAAAGATGTAGATTTGAGTTATCTCGGAAGTTCGAGAGTCGCCCGACAGGTGGCGGAGCTTGGTTATCGAAGCACAGGCGAGACCCTCGAAAAGGAACAGTTTTACAAGCGTCAGCGCGAGGTGCGAGATCTTCTTTTTCCTCTTTATCGCCCGTACGTGCTCGACTCGGAACTCACGACACCGGAAACCGATTTTCAGCGCGAACTCGCGTTCAGGGAGCGGGCAAATCGTCTCGGTCTCGTCTCGACGATAATTCACGTTCGTCAATTAACGAGACTCAATCATGAGATCTCCGCTTACATAGACTACGCTGACAGACTGAAAAATGAGGACTGGATTCCATTTTTTTGCGACAAGAAAAAATTAATTTCCCGAAAGAGTGATCTCGCTTATTACAATTGGCGCCTGGGAAAATCTTTTCTCAACTCATCATCAAATTATCGTCCTTGGATCGACAAGAAACGAGGTCTATGTTTCAGAAATATACACGACAAGATTCTCATCTCCGTTGATCCCCAAGCGATCGTACCGGGCGTAGACACAACCCGGGTACGACTCAATAGTCCGCACTATAATAATATTGTTCTCTACGATCACGCAGTACGCCGATCGCCGAGAATTCACAATTGAGCCTTACGTTTCTATCTGGCTTGTGCGGATTCACGAGCTGCGTGACCTCTCCACGTTTTGACAGCGCTGCCTGGGAATCACCGACCCACGCAACGTACAGTTTTTTCTTTAGGATCAAAGCACAAACCGCCGTCGTGCCGCTTGACAGTGCCTGGAAAAAAAAATGTAAAACATTAAATACAAATTTCCTGATGTCAAAATAACGCAGAAAAAAAATAAAAAATCTTTCTTGCCTGTCTGGTCGATTTTTCTATGAAGCTCGCATCAGTTGTTAAAAAAGCATCGCGCAAGGCGCGCTCTGGATCTCTAGGATAATGATGGCTCTCCGCCAAATACTGATGAAGGCGCGTTGCGCAAAATACAGCGGCGTGATAGCCCGCATGTCCATCGAATACTGCATAATAACTCGCAATCGAGTCGTCCTGAAAAAAATTGAATTTTTTCAAATCATAAAATAATTCTATTAAAACATTTAATCGTTTTTGTAACTATCGATTAATAAAATTACCATGACTTTAAAAATAGTATTTAGATCGTGCAAAATCACGTGCCGATCCTCCATTTTTCGTCTATTGTTTTTTATTGCAAATGCGGTTGCCAGTGGCATTGTCGTTGATGGGGGTGGCGCCAAAAGTGCCAGTCTGCTGTTTTCAAAATGCCGTTGACAAATCTCGTTTACTTTGCGGGTCACTGCCTGCATGAGCTTGAGTGGAGCGTATGCTGAAAAACAGAAATTTATTACAATGATAAATGTGAAATATTGAAAATAATTATGAGAATTGAATACTTTTCCACCGGTTTTACACTTTGGCTCAGAATTTCGTGAAGATGATTTTTCTATGATTTTTCCCATAATAGACACAATTTTCCGGATAATTTAACTAGAAAGGAACTTACTTTTCTCTTCGGACCTGTAGCCGCATGTTTCCGGTTGCTTTCTACAAATCGCCTTAATTTCTTCTATTGCGAGTCGCACGAGGTAGCACTGCAAGCTCGGTGGACAAAGCCTGAAAAACATAAAACATGTATAAGAAAAAATTTGCGAAAATTTTTATTTCGAGAGTTGGAAAATGAATTTTCAAATTGACCGCTCATTTGACTAGTGCGGTGCACTGGAGAGCTCCAAGGTGGGGGAAGTGTACAGATATAGAATCAATCGCAATATCCGAAAGGAGTTGTCTCGTCCGAGCACAAACAGACTGCACTTTTGCTTCAACTAATATCATTATAAATATTTTTTTAAATAATTGACATTTTTTATGCTGTTTTAATCGAAACGAAATTATGGAAAAAATCATCGGTGAATATCGGCATGAACGAAACGAAAATCTCGACGAGTATTTTAGGGAGTTGGGTGAGTTTGAAATGTAAATAAACAGTCGTGTTTCCATTTTTTCGTTGCCAGCGCAATTTGTTGTGCAGAAAATTAATTATTTCGAGTTGTCAATTAATGTTGTTCCACGTTATAAATTTTCACAAATTTAGTCGCAATTGCTCTTATCTTATCTGCAATCAGTATTGACACGAAGATTGAAAAAAATGTTTTTGTTTACTCTGATGATGACTGAGTGCAGACACACCTCAAAAATTGATATGAAAATTATGAGAAAATGTGACATTCACAAGATTATTTGCCTTTCATAAAAAAATTTGAAGGGGAATAATGGAAAAGTAACTCTAACTCATGATTTTTTTTTCACAATAGGAGTGCCATATCTGGCACGAAAAATGATGCTCTTTTCACATCCAACAATAAAAATCTGGCAGGAAGAAGACAAATGGATTATCAAAACCATCACTATGGTTAGAACCCAGGAAGTTGCATTTCACCTTGGAGAACAGTACGAAGAAATAATGCCATCTGGGGATAAACTACAAGTATAAACAAATTGTCAAACTCATGATTTTTTTATTTATTTTTTGTATATCAATAAAAAATTAAAATATAATTGTTGGCAAATTTCAGTGTACTACCACGTGGGAAGAGAATAGTCTTGTGACTATTTCAAAAACTAGTGATGGAAACACAGTTACAAGAAGATATGATTTTACAGATGACGAGCTTGTGGTGGTAAATGTTTAATTATAGATATTAAACAATTCTTAAAAATCCTTTTTGTTAATTTTATTTACTGTGTATTTGTTTATTCTTTTTCAGACAATGTCACAAGAGAAAAGCAGTGAGGTTGCCAAACGGTATTACAAGAAAGTATAACCTTCGTAGCGTTTACACACATAATGTTACGTTTCCAAAATTTTTAATAATTGACAAAATAAGTTTCTAAAAATAAAGGTATTCAAGTCATAGAGCTTTTCATGAAATATCATTAGAACCATTGTATTATATTCTTCGTAAGTTTATGAAAGCAATCAACTGTCGCATAATTCCTTTTGTAATAGATGACTCATTGCACACTTTATGAGGAAAAAAAATAATAAAGATAGGAGATGAACTCACTGTTGGTCGAGATACTCCAGAGTCATGTGAATTATTTCACCAACAAGTTCTTGCCCTGCGATGTCATGACCGCTGGTCTTGATTGGTAACTGATCATCAGGATTTACTTTGGCAAGAAAGTCAGCGAAGAATCTTTGATAAGCTCTTAAATAATCTTCATCTCCGTCAGATGCCATTTCACAAATTTTTTCTACACTTTTTCACTTGACACTCAAAAACTGCTTCGAAATTTCAGGCTTTTAACACAAATGTCAAATCGAGGAAGAATTTCTTTTTTATTTGCTTTCTTACGTTCGTACAATCAACGACTAAATTCGAGGAAATCAATCATTTGCGATATATTTCTCTGCTAACACGTCTTCAAGCTTGCCAAGTCGTGATAAATGGCAATTCGAGTTAAATTTTTTTAAATTTCGTTGTTGCGGAGGTTTAAAACAAATACTCGTTGATATGCAATATTTGTACTTTGGATTGCGTCACGGGCGTTCTCTTTTTTTCTTTTTCTCTCGATCTTTTTTCTCGCGTCACGCTCACACACTCGATCGTCGAACACCCCGGATACAACTTACACGACTAAGCTTTGCAGAACAAAAAGGACCACGAAAAAAAAAGGTTATCCGGTATTCAGTGTGCGTTTCCTGAAGAATCGCTGTCAACCGAGGCGACAATCAGTCACGGCGTCTACTCCCGCCCCTGTCTTCTCCCTCTTTTTTCCAAGCTCTCCCTTCCTCCTTGCGTGATCAAAGTAAACAAACTCGAGTTTACAATCGTGATACTCTTCCGGAATTCCCTCTATTTTTATTTTATCACTTTTTTTATCTCAAGATTGAAACGTCCTCACACTTTTCATCTAATAGAAACAAGAAACAAATATGCGTTACCGAATTCAGAGCAACTTTAATGCGCATGGCTTAAAATGGCCGTGCGTTAACACCGATTTTTTTTCCTCTCGCTCTCTATCTCTCGCTCTTTCTATTTTTCTCGCGCGCGCTTTGATGTTTTCATTGTAAAGAAAGTACATATATTTACAAGGGAGAAAATTATTTCATTCATTGACGCCTAAGTATTGAGGGTGAGATAAATTTTTGTACCTATTGATTTTGGAGCATGGGCATCGTTTGGATGCTTTTTTAGTTCAAATATTTGAACTTACCATGCATGTTTTTTTTAATCGAGCGCGGACATTTTTTTCCGTTGAGATGTATGATTTGTATACATATACATACGTTGCGGCGACTCACGTAGTACGTATACTTTCACAATATGTACATATATATGTAAGCAACCGGAAGTGCGATTGAAATAACCGGAATTAAGAATTCAAAAGAATAGGTTTCCAATCTCAAATAGGATATAATATTTTTTCGGAAAGGTTTTTACTTATTTTTCTTAGTTAATGATAAATAGAACAACTTTTTAAATATGCTACATTATTGAACACAAAGGTAATTTTACATCGAGATCATTAACTGGCTCGCCACTTTTCAATGCTTTTTGCTTGAAATAAAGCAAAGTTCCGTATTGTTTTTTGATCATCCAATCTGGAAGAGGATCATTCCAATTCTCTGGAGGCTGGTCCCTCTTGGGCCATACATCATTACAATAATGGGGCTTCAATCTTTCAAGTCTTCTCTTTTTTTCACTAGCCAAGAGAGCGTCCTGAAAAGGAAAATTTCAGTTTTGTACAAATATTGTACACATATACACGTATATTTTATTTTACGTACGAAAGCTTCGTCGCTGTCTGTCTTTTTCCATTTTCGGCAATTATCGTAATCTATCCTCCACTGAGAACAATCGAGATATTTGCCAAAGACGAAGTATTGTTGAAAACGTCCACCCATACACTTGCACTCTTTGAGCTCTTCCTCGTACATTTCGCATGGTCTGATCTGTAGATAAACAAAGCGAAATTGTTGGTGTTACGTGAGCTTTAAGGTTATACAAAAAGTGACAACTTACCATCCACTGATTTATCCGGTTTTTATCATTTTCTTCAGATGTTTTCTCCTCCACTTTTTCTTCTGACTTTTTCTCCTCTATTTTTTCTTCAGTCATTATTTACAAAACAATTTTTATATGAGATTTTCCACGAATGGAGAGGTTACAATTCTCAACGCAACAATTGAACGGCAGAATAAAAACTGTGTCATCGATTGAGCAAAACTATTTGAAAAGTCCACCGAGAAAACTGTTTTATCAACTATGTGGGAGGGAAAACGACGAGGAAACAGCTGATGTCTTCGGCTGCAATGACGTTTATTTAATACAAATCTTCAATCGAGCCGCGCTCTTGTTTTGACATGTGATTATGTGATAGAGAAAATGGAGAAATCTCTGGAGAACGAGGCGAAGCATGCTGCGGAGCGGGGTGTTTTCTACGATACTGAAAAAAAAAACGAATATGCGATATGCTATTACAAAATCGCAGCTCACCTGTTGAAAAAATTACCTACAGGATCGTCTCTTGTTTTCAAGGCCAATGAGTATCGTGACAGAATCACACAATTGGAAAAAATTGGTGAGTCACTCGGTCATTTTGTTTTTTTTGGCTCTTCTTTTTTAATGTGAATGGAAGGTCAAAGCAAAATATTAAAAAAATATATATTTTGTTAACAGTTGAAGATGAAGAGAGGAAAAATTCACAGAATGCCTGTGAAACTGCCGTACACAGATGCAAATTTCTTTTCAAAGCAGCACTTAACGAGGACGAAGCTGGATGGAAACTTACAGCAGCGGCACTTTATATCGAAGCGGCCCAGCTCGCTCTTACCACGGTACTCATTGTGAAAACAAATTCTAAAATCAAATTACTTTTAAATTCAAAATTCAATCACATTTTGCAACACAATACTGTCCTTATGATTTTAGAGAAAGAAATTAAACGATGACAAGACCAAGGAGAAGTTAAAAGACCTCGCTGAACAGGCAATAACTAGAGTAGAGGTTCTGGAGGGTAAAAAAGAAAGGAAAGACATCGAAGATCCCTTAGCACTGTTGAAAAATTTACCTCCAGTCCCAGAAACTGTTTTGCCTTGTGAAAATGCTGCTGAGAAGGCATCACCAACATCACCAGATCCTTTTGCAACTCAAAGTAAAGTGTACATTTATTGAATTTAAAAAAAACAAGATTTTATAGTATTTTGTTATTCAGGAATCTTTTTGCAGTATCATCGGCGAGGCCATCTCTGCATCGTGGTAGTAGTGCTCATCTGAAAGTCATGGGTCCTGCCGGTAATTACACAGAAGAGGAGCAGAAGGTTTTATACCATTCGTCGCACATAAACGACAACGAATTTGTACCATTCATGAGAGGAGATTTGGCAGAAAGATTTAATTTGTCATCGTTGTTCACGGATCCAAATGGATTGCTCAAATTAGCACCCAAGCAACAAATTGATTTCGCACGATGGGGCAGGCCAAGTGAAATTTTTTCTAGTGCAGGAATAACGCCCGTGATGGTGATGGGAAATCATGTTGATTATCACAGTATAAAACAAACTGTATGTAACAAAAAAAATTTATTCATTCCCATTTTTACTTGTCATTGTATTGTTTTTTATGCAATTATATATTTTTATATTTTCTGTTCTCAGGTTGTATCAGATTGCTCGTTCGTTGCATCTCTTGCAGTTAGCGCACAGTACGAGAAAAAATTTGGCCGTGTTCTCATTACTTCGACTATATTTCCGCAAAATAAGAACAATAAGCCACTGTACAATCCGTATGGCGAGTATCAACATTTTTGAAGAAAATGATTATTATTGAAATAAATAATTCTTCGAGAAATAACTCAGCATTGGTAAATTACAGGAAAATATATGGTGAAATTGCACATAAACGGAGTGAAACGGAAAGTTATAATAGATGATCTTCTGCCCGTTGGACGAGACAATCAATTATTGTGCTCATACTCGAGTAACCGGGGAGAGTTGTGGATTTCATTGTTAGAAAAAGCATATATGAAAGTTATGGGAGGATACGATTTTCCTGGCTCAAATAGCGTATGTTCTTTTTACGAAAAAACGAAAAATTATCTCTGATGAAACAAATAAATGTAAAAATATCATTTTTTTGCTTAGAATATAGATTTGCACGCACTCACGGGTTGGATACCGGAAAGGTGGGCGATTCGACCGAATGAACCAGATTTCAACAAGGACGGGCTCTTCCGTAATCTTTTGAGGAGATGGCCAAAAGGTGACGTACTTGTGACAGTGGCAACCGGAAAATTGTCAGATGCGGACGCAGACAGAACAGGTCTGGTACCAACGCACGCTTACGCTGTTCTGGACATTAAACAAATAAACGTAAGTATAAATTGTAAAAATTTATTTACTGTTCCTCAAAAAAATTATTTGCTCTTAGGACACGAGATTGCTCCAACTCAAAAATCCTTGGTCTCACTTGAGGTGGCGTGGAAATTATTCTGAGCATGATATTCGTCACTGGACAAGAGAACTCCGAAAAACATTGGACTACGATCCTGAATCCGCATCACAGTTCGACAATGGAATATTTTGGATCGATTATGATAGTATTTGCGAATTTTTCGATGTATTTTATCTCAATTGGAATCCCGGATTGTTCAATTATACATATTGTATTCATCAGTAAGTTCTCTTTTATCAATTTATAATATTCAATCTCAAACTTTTGCACTACATGCTCGATTGATTGCAGAATGTGGAAGGCTGGCGTTGGACCAATCAAGGATAGATACAATATTGGCTGCAATCCACAATTTAGTCTGGAAGTCCAGCCTGATGTTTCCGGTGCTATTTGGATTCTCCTAACGCGTCACATCACGGAAATCTCCGATTTTCAAGAGAATCAGGAGTACATAACTGTATTGGTATATAAAAATGACGGAAAACGCGTTTACTATCCACGTGAGTACAAAATAGAAATGTTAGTAATTGTTATGGAAAAGATCGAAAGAATGATGTACAAATTTTTTAACTCTAGATGATCCTCCTCCGTACATTGACGGAGTTCGAATAAACAGTCCTCACTATCTGTCTAAAATAAAATTAGACGTAAAAAGCGACCGGCGATACACCCTTGTTATCTCTCAGTATGAGAATATGAATACTATTTATTATACTCTTCGCGCTTACGGCACTTGTCGATTTATTTTGCGAAAGATTGAGGACCCTTACAAATTCGAGAAAGAGGTGAGGAATTAATATGAACCAGTGTGATTTTTAAGCATAACCTGAGAAAATGGATTTTGTAAAATAAATTTACTTATAGATGACTGATGGTCAGTGGTTGGGAGTGACTGCTGGTGGTTGTGCAAACCATCCGTTCACTTATTCCAATAATCCACGTTACAAGCTCACCCTTGATGGACCCACAAACAACAATCACGTATTGATTATTCTCAAAGGTCCGAAACAATATCAAATAGGATTTGAAATCCATGCGGATTCTGATAACAACAATGGCTTTACTAGTCAAAGTTCTGGTCCCTTTCGGTTTGTATCGATAATTTATTTTCAACTATTTTTCTGATGTATTTATATTGCATATTATATTTGATATCGTATTTTTAAACAGATCCGGTTTCGTATGTCTCGAACTCCAGGATGTGCCAGGAGGAACGTACAATATCATTCCGTCCACCTACTTGCCCGGGCAGGAAGGGCCCTTCTTTCTCACTTGCAAATCTTCTTGCAACTTGCAGCTGACTCGCATCCAGTGAAATTTTATTATAATTTAAAGACGTTCGAACGTTTCTTACGTGAAAATTATTTTCCAAATGGAATTTGGCATAGAACAAGACAGATGTGATACGCGATTGAGCTTCTACAAATTTTGCACACTTTCTAATAATGTATCGTCAAAGATCGTTAAATCAAATTTTCAATGAATTATCTTGAAAACGATTTCATTTGATGATTCTCGCTGTTAATTTAAGATCATGTTCAACTCATGCGAGTACAAGAGAGACAGATGCAAAACAGATTTACTATTTTCTCAGAGATTTTTAATATTTTAGAAAAACAAGAGTATCACGTTATTCTTTGACAAAAGGAAAACAATGTGGGTTTTTTTCTTTTGATAATTTTTTATTTTCTAAGAAAACAGTATATTTCGACTTTGTATGATATGAACTCTGACACGCTAAACCAATACGCGCAAGCAAAAAGATACGATCGATCCTCTTTAAAAGTTATAATAATTAATAAAAATAAAAAATTTCTTACGCACGCCCATTTTAAGATTTTTTGAAGCTTTTCTAATGTTTTTAAAACTAGCATTCAATTCGTAACATGTAGAAAAAAAGATTATGTAAAAAAAACGAAAATTGTAAAAAGCAATAAAAAAATCGAAAGAGCAAAATACGTTGAATATGATATTTTCCCGCCCTATCTGTGGCGCTATCAAGCGAGTATTTTTTGCACTTTTCTTCGAGATCGATGAAAAATATGGCAGCTGGATTATTTTCCATAAAAGACCATCGTTGATTCGCTCGTTTCATTCGCTGTTCCGTCGCGCGATTAGTCCAATTGATTCGAGTAACCTATCCAAAGCCGAGTAATTTTTCGTCGTACCGGAAATTGACGATCTTCATGTGCATGAGTTGACTGGAAACTTTTTGCTGATTGGTCATTTCTTAGTCATTTGTCCAATAGGAGCTCGCGCGTCCCTCAATAGACCGGAAGTTAAAGATTTCCATTCCACCATTTTATTCGAGCGCCAAATTTTTACGTATGTATCATAACCTTTTCTTTACTTAATTAAGTTTTTAATATTTTTCATCTTTTATTTAAAATAATACCGTTTATCATAGATAAACGCTGTATGCCGAAAACTTTTAATTGTCTCGCTATTCACTGGGCGTCATTCTGGCATGGCTCTTCTCGAAAAGGACAAAGCACGCTTAGCGGGAGAAAATTTCGTCCGCCATTTTGATCTGGGACCGTGTAGCGCATTTCCAAAACGAATCGTGTAGCACATTAGTAGACTCTTTCTCACCCCCCTCCAGAGGTATATTGAAAACAACCGAAGGTCGACGCTGCTGTTCCTTGATAAAAGTATATTTTTGGTTAGGTTAATACGGTCGAAATTGGGATGAAAAAGTATAATGTTCAACGAGCCAGTAAGTAAATCGCAGCGATGTGTGAGTTGTGATTAATAACTGACCGAGGTTCCTCGAAATTGTTAAACTCTTCGCTAATTTGGTGTTCGCGCGTCCTCCGAAACACGAGTTTGCTCCAAAAACGTTTTTCTCAGTTTTTTTTCCTTTTTGTATCGTCTTCGCAGATCCAGTCGCGATTTTAAAGATTCTCAATACAAAGCGCGCGTTAGCCTCATCCTTCTATTCGTGCGACTATCGAGAATCGGGAGACTACGGCTGTATGCATTTCATCTAGACTACGCGCAAAACGAAATTCCGTCGTACGTTTGTAATCGACATTTTTTTCAACTCCACCGAGTAAGTTTTTTGACGACGCGCTTCGGCTGGGAAGGAATAGCGATCGGAGGCTGGTGAGAACGTTGAAATCGTTCTAAATCGTCGTCCCGGCATCGAATTATGCAACTTTTTTCGTCGCTGATTGTCGTCGATCTTTATAACCTACAAAAAATGCATAACCTATATAACTGATTGATATAACCTTCGAACGTCAGAATCGTGAGAATTTCGTGAGTTTTTCGTGGTACGGCATTAAAATTTTCCGACGAATTGTTTTGGTGATCGCTTAAAATTCCGACCGTCGTTACCCGAAAACAAAAAACAATAAATTTTCAAGAAATACAGTCATGTTTGGATTTTTTCTGTGATAGTCGATTGTTTCGTCGTAATGGGCCGATTTTTTTGGGGTAAGGCGAGACGACGACCGGAATTCGTTTCATCTGATACTCTCTCATCATGTTTTTTATTCTCAACAAACTTTACTTGCTGAAATTATAATAAGCCAAGATTGTAAAATTATTCAAAGTCATGTTGTCGTTTAATGAAGAAGTAGCACCTCAAAATAGGATTAAAAATTTTTCATGCTGATTTTCTTTTATTGATTGTTTAATAAAGAATATCTTTTGCTTTTTCTTTCATACTTGGCGTTGAGCTGCTATCGCGTCTCTTGATATAGTTACTTTAGAGTATATTATCAAAGCTCATTGATTGTTTCATGTTTTCTTGACGATTCATTTCCTTTTTCCGTACAGTGATTACAGTTATTAAATAAGTCTGCAAATCAAATCACTGGACAATGGACGTCTCTGGAGATTTGACGTTACAATGGGTGGAGGAAGTGGGAAATGTTATTCACGAAGAAGTAATATGCGGTTTGGAATCAGAAATTCCTACCACAGAGGAGGAGGTGATCGGTGCTTGCGAAGAAGTCTCAATGGAGGAAGCTGTTCAAGAAGCACCGGATCAAACGCCAACTGGTGATACTGAGCCTCTAATGGTTTCACAACCCAGTGACATGGAATCTATCTACATAGTGCCCCAAGATCAGGGACACGATTATCTTAACATTCAAGTCACTGAGGAAGTGATTACAGACAATTGGGATCGATCCGGTCCTGAGGATGGGTAGGAAGTTTTTAACAATTTTTACTACTTTGCATTATCTTACTATATTGCTCTCAAAATACGTTGAAGGGATAAAGAATAAGAACTAATTTATTTTTTTATAGGGTTGAGATACCCGAGACAAAAGTCTCTCACGACAATTTATTGGAGTACGATGACATGGAAATCCCATTGCCAATCGACCAGGATTCTTATACAAACACGAGACCGTATCCGTGCGACTTCTGCAGTCGCAGGTTTCGCAAAAAAGCGAATCTCATGAATCACATGGTCGCACATCAGACGGATCGACCTCATGGTTGTAATCTGTGCGGAGCTCGCTACGTTAGAAAATGCGATCTGATGAATCACTTAAAGATTCATGCGTATGCTCCATCACGAGATGGCTTGGAGGATGAGATGAACGACGATGATTCGTTGGCACAGGATGAGGAAGAAACAGTGAAGGGCCGTCGAAAGAAAATACAGTCGAGCGCTCCGAGAAAGCGTAAAAATAATGCCGCTGCGGCGAAGCGACAGAATCAATTCGAAGAGACGGGAAAAGTAATGGAGGCGGGAAAATCTTTCGGTAAATCGTATGACTATGTCGACGAAGATATGAGATTGCTTGAGGAAATGACAAGTAGGAATACGAACGTGCGATCTGGAAATTACGCTTCGAGCTCGAGATGGACAGAGCATATTTCGACGATGGATTCGGAGCCCCAGCCACATCGTTGGCCAATAACGGAGCCGACGAAGCCTTACGTATGTCAGTACTGCGGTGTCGGTTTCGCTCGCGAAAAAGCCCTCGCCTCTCACTCTCGTATCCATGGCGGAGACAGTCCTTTTGAATGCACCAACTGCGGTGATATGTTCTGGGACGTCAACGCTCTTCGCGAGCACGTGAGAATAAAACACGGAGGACCCGCACTAACCACCGCTGTTGAAGAATTCGATACTAACGATAACACATCTTTCCCCGGCGATGAGAGAATTGGCGAATTTTACTGTGATACTTGCGGTGTACCGTTTCATCGTTTGGATCTTCTCAAACGTCATCGGAAGTACGTATTGCGTCACCTCTTTTTCTGTTCTTCTTCTTCTTTGTAATTCCAAACGTATTTTCGTTGCATATTTATTTTTAATTCATTGTAGGATCCACGTTAAACAAGAAGTGACTGACGTTATGGATGGACCCAGCCAACATCACGTTTGCAATGTTTGTGGAGAGTGGTTTGAGGAAGCTCTCGCTCTGTTGGCCCATGCCGAATTACATGCTAGGTATTTTTAAGCTTACATTTCTATAAAGTCAATTTCGCGAAATAATTTTTCTAGCACTCTTGGAATAAAATTATGTCGTTTAGGTCACCGACGCGTCGATGTTTACTCTGCGGTGAACAATGTCGCGACGATGCCGAAGTTGCGGAGCACGTCAGACAAAATCACGCTGAGGATGCTCCTCCAAATACCTGCACGATGTGTGGAAAAACTTGCAAAGATAAAAGAAGTCTCTTAAAACACTCGTGGGTCCATAATGCTGACAAAACTTTCGGATGTACGAAATGCGGGAAGCGTTTTCACAGCAAAGCCAGATTACGCAGGTAATTTTTTGAAATGAAGCGTCTAAAAAGCGTTACACGAGCTTTCAATTCTCCTTATTAATTTTGTTTTCTTTGTAACATTTTTATCATAAATACGTAAATTTTGTTAGGCATATGGTCTCCCATCGTAACAAGATGGTTGCTTGCGACGAGTGCGGTGAAGAATTCCCAGACGGCAGAGCTCTCGTCAGCCATCGTCATTCGCACAATAAGGACCTCGGTGGACGATCGTTTCCATGTCGTGAGTGCGGGAAAACGTTCGGAAGTCGAAGCTCACAGCAGATTCATATACGCATCCACACAGGCGAGAGACCATATGGATGTAGATTTTGTTGGAAAGCATTCGCCGATGGTGGTACATTGAGAAAACATGAGCGTATCCACACCGGAGAAAAACCTTACGGTTGCGCGATATGCCCTCGAGCATTTAATCAACGGGTAAGCATCGTCATCATTAAGTTTTTTGCATTTGCTTTTACGAGTATTAGATTTTTTTTTTTGCGAGTAAATACCATGCTCCTGCTTCGATGGCTTTAGTAATTGTTGCTTTTTTATCTACCGATAATAGATAAATGATAATGTTGACGAACAGGTTGTTCTTCGCGAACACGTCAGAGCTCACCATTCGGGACCGGATCCGAAGTGTCACGGCAGTATGACGCCGTATCTGTGCCAAGTCTGCGGCGATTCTTATGCTACCTCGGAAGAGATAGTCGCCCACATAGTCCAGCATTGCGACGACAACACGGCGTTGCGCCGCCAGCCGCAGATCGGACCGAGAAAATACAAAAGGAGACGCAAATTGAAGCAGCACGATCCACCGACATTATCGTTGCCAGTTCGCGCGCCTATAAACGAAAATTATAATGTTTTAGAAGCCGCATCAGATTCAGACGACAACACGAAACGAAAACTCGGACGCAAAAATAAGCAACGCTCGAGCGTCGAAGACGGTTATCAGAACGTTCTCAAGAGCTTTGAGTCCTCTTTACAGAATATAAATTCGATAGTGAGTAATACAAAACTGAAACCCTCGAAGTCGAAAGTCGGGAAGAAAAATTCGAAGAGCAAAGGATCGAGCGACGAAAAAAAGAACGAAACACAAACTTCCGGTCAGCCTGGTCGGCCGAAGATGATTCATACGCAGAAAACTCGTGTTCCCGTTGAAATGGGTACCGATGGTGTGAAAAAAGGTCAGAAAACGAAAACGATGGTGACACGGACGCCAAAGGTTATGCCGAGCGAGCACAAGATCGGGCTCTTCCCCGGCGGTGAGAGAAATCGCCCCAGAACGAAAAATGTTAGCTACCACATCGAGGGTAGATTACAGCTAGCACCGGCAACATTCCCGAAACAGAAGGACGACGAGACGTCGCAAATCGAGACCGAGAGTGTCCCGAACAATGAGAATTTGCGAAAATCGACGCATGTTACAAGACGGACAAATAATCATGCAAATTCCAACAATAACGGTAGCTTTGTCGGTATCAACGAGAAAATGGAGAACTCGATATTGCCGAAAAAACGCGTTACGATAGCAAGGAAAATGAAAAGACAAAAGCAGGTAACGATAAAGGAAGAACCGGTCGATCAGCCAGATAATGATGAGATCCGGGACAATAATAATTCCGGGGACGTAATGAATTCAAGTGGATTCCCTACCGAGCACTTCGAGCCGAGGATCCTCAACGCGAGAGAAGAATCCATTTTACCTGATTTAGAAGAAGACATGGAGCCGGAGCGTGAGATCACGAATCCTGGAAAGATGAAGATCAGCCTCAAGGTCGAAGCTACTGCACCGAGAATGCTCATTGAACCTCGGGCTGTCTCCGTCACCCCTGGCGAGGATAATGCCGAAACTATTATCCCCGACACCCTCGAATACACTTGTGAAATGTGCGCCGCGGTATTCGGCAGTCGCGCCGAATTGCTCATACACGTACCTATACACATTTGATTCCATTATCTCGAGGCAGGATAATTTTTACTTCCCACCCTGACCCGCGTCGTTCGCACTAAATGGACACATCTCTCGCCAGACCAAACACGTACACGTCTCTTTAAGACACGTCTCTTCAATTGAAAGCAAGGGATAATTTTTTGAATTTTAAAAAAGACGAAAAATTTTCAAAATTATTTCCTGCTGAGCAAACCTTCAATTCACTTGTCAATTCAGTGCGAAATCTTAACGACGCTCGCTCTAAGCTTCTCCAAGAAATGTAATACTTACTATATCGGATATCAGTCCGCCACAATCAAAACGGAGAAGAATCTTCACTCGATTTGACCCGTCGTTTCTTCAGAACAGTCGTTGTTTTTCTATTTCTACGCAGAGATATCGTGTAATTATTCAATTAATTTCATTGTGAATCTTTTACCATGAAATTATCTGAAGAGCACGGAATCCAACTTTCGCCGAGAAAGTCTCATTTCTTTCTTTGCGCAAATTTTCGCCTTTATTCATCCGATTCTTATTAATTAATTTCTTCATTACGTTTATCATATCACCATTATTATAGTTATAACTACTCTTATCGCGTGGTTTATTTTATTCTAGCTTTCCGCACTTTATTTTTATTGTTCTTCATTCGAGATTTTTGCCATCGTAATATTATCGTTATCACTATTTTCATCACCTTATCCGTTAAGTGGTACTTCCAATCTCATCGGATTTCTTACATAAAAAAAATTTTTTATTACACGAATGCCAGGTTCGTTTCGTTTTTTCTCTTACTAACAATTTTTACTTCACCAAAGTGTAGATTCGCATAAAATGTACAGAATTAATCAATTTTCGGTTTCTCGGCACAAAAACGAAAAAAGACAAAAATCGAGCGCATAAGAGAAATTTTCGAAAGGATATTCGGCAAATTTTTTGACGAAATAAAGAAAAAGTCTGAATACACTGTGAAAAAATTAGGGTAAATTTTACGTCATGATAACTTGAAGGGGAAATGTTTAAAAAAAAGTACGACACCAAAAAAATGGATAATTTTCGAATTCTCGCATCGCGGATAAAAGTGATAAAAAAATAAAAATGTTTCGAAGAACAAATTCGAGTTTCAGGTCTTCGAAATGTTGAAGCGAAATTGACCACGACGTTGACTTTGCTGTGCTATTTTGTACCATTTATACACGACTTTGTTGATTGAGGAAAGAAGCGATGAAGAGGGAAGGGCAAGGAAAAAACGCCTAGTACAAAATCAAACAAAAATCCGGATTGCTATGAATTTAGTACTTTGCCTTACTTGTATAGAAAAACCAGAATGGAACTCTTTCTCAAAAAAAGAAACGAAAGAAAAAACAATCGTCAAATAAATCCGAAAATACCTGTCGACCATTCTCTGTAAATAAAAATTAAGGAGCGAAGAGAAAATTGATAAAGGCATTGAAATTTCGAGCATCAAAATGAAAATATCGCGACGAAAATTTTTTACGACGAAGGAACTCAAAAACATAAATTGAAAAATGAGAAGGAAAGACATACATCACATTTGACAAGACACGATGAAAAATATTGCGAAGAGACATGAATGAAAAAAGTAGTTACGTCACGGAAATAATTTTTAATACTACCTTTCGTAAGAGAATGAAGTTAAATATTAAAAATATAAGAAACAAAAGATTTATTTGCGATCATGAAAAACCATGATTATTGTAAGTAACTGTGCTTTATCTTTGAATAACTTCGTAAGTTAATATACATTTAATTACGTTATACGTATAGTATATAGTAACATTATATATACTGTATGTATATACACAAATAATGAATAAGATGTGCTGCATGGTTTAATTTTAATCGATAAAAGAAACAGAGGATGAATAAATCTTACGATTATAAATATTATATATACACATATATATATGTATATATGCATATATATACATATAAGTAAGCTAAAAAATAGTTGAAAATATATATGGATATATATGTATATATATATACCAGTAACACATACATTGACTAGTTGGAAAATTATTATCTATTAACAATTAGTAAGTTAGCGTAGCGAAAATCCCACACTCGAGAATTCTACGCAGTTTGTACTAGAAGAACCGAAATGTTGTCTACGAGTTACGAATATTGAAAAACCGAAGGGGATCGGTACCTTTCGAAAAATGTCACCTATGGGACAATTATGTGAATTAAAGTTGGGTAATATTGAATCGAACAGGAAATGTAGGCAGTAGTAAATTGTACATATTATCGAGACACATGGTATAATGACGCAATTTACTGTTAATCGTAGTTGTATTTTTCTTTGAATAAATCATTAATGAACAATAGATCGTGTGGAGGATCGTTTGATCGAAAAGATTATCTTTTCTCAAGTCGTTTTCATTTCTTTTATTTTTATTTTTTATTATAGATGTTTTTTTATGAATCGTTTCAAGCCATATGTCTCGAACTTCGGGTCCGAATTCATAAAAATGTGCTGTGAGACATTCAACATTTTCTGAAATGATCACTCACTGATTGCAATAGATCCTACAATTTTTAAATATATATATAAAAAAAGTGCATCTACTACTTGAATTTTAGAAAGCTTTTCAGAATTTCAAATGCAGGATCCATTTTTTCCTAAAAATAGAAAAAATAGATTGTAGAATTTTTTAATTTTTGACACCTTTTCTTTTTTTCAAAATCTGTCACGGGTCTCTCAACAAAGTGAAAACGAAGAGACAGAAGAGACGCGGAGCTAATCTTTCTTGGATAACAACAGGTGTACGTATAATAATAATTCATGTTTATTGGCATGTGATATCGATTTTTCGGGCTTAGAAATGATCCCTGACAAATTATCATAATTCCTTTTTTATAATCGTCTAAAGACGAAACAACGACAAATATTTTTGAATGATTTTTTACTTACTGTGTTCAAAAGTATGATTCAAAAATCCTATTTTTGATAGTAACTTTTTTTATAACATCCGATAATTATTCCTAATATTTATTTCCTTAGACTCATTGAAAGCCAAAATTCTTTTTTCAAAATTGTTATCAATGATTTTAATTTTTCAGAATCTACTGTATGTAAGAGGTAAATTCATTAGATCATATTTATGGAATGAAATCACATAATCCGTAAATTTCTCTCTCGAATCCCATGCAAACGACAGAAGCGAGAATTAGAACTGCTCCGGCGATGCTTGTCTCCGTAGGAACTTCACCGAAGAAGTAAACTTGTATGATGTAAGCCAGAATAATATCGAGAGATCTGGTGACCGATACTTTACCAGCGCCTTCGATTTTAAGAGCCTTCGTGACGAGGACTTGGCCCGAGAGTCCTGTCGTCGCAACTAAAAGGATCAATCCCCAGGTGACCCAATCGTGAGGAAACATTTCGATATGCTGATGAGCCTCCGAGACGAAAAAGAAGAAAAGAACCGCAGATACTAAAATCCAGGCTGATAGATTAAAAACAAGGACGGAAAAATGAATTTCCGAACATTTTCTCATCACGACGATGTTCAAAGCTGTGAAAAAAGTCGCCAGTATCGCGAATACGTAGCCCATAACGTCGTACGGAATCTCTCTGTGAGTCTAGAAATTTTTAATTTTTTTATTTAATCTTATATAATAATTGATTTTGCCGCGAAAGTTATTAATTATACTTGCCTCAAAAATGAATGGTGGTCTCGACACCAGAACGACACCAGCGAATAATGCGCAAATAACGACCACTCGCAAAAATCCACAAGGCTCTTTCAATATGATAAAAGACATTACTATCACAATCACCGGTGAACTGAATATTATTGTTGTTGCATCACCTAAAGGTAATTTCCTGAAACTGTAGTATAAAAGGGCCAAAGTTGCACCACCTACAACGCCCTATAAAGAAACATTTCATAAATCAAATAATTAGATGATCACATTTTTTCCTTCGTTTTTCTTTTTCAGAAATTTTAATTTAATCAATCTTTACCTGAAGATGAAGAAGCATTCTGGACCCTTTCGGTCCTAACAAATTTTGACTCGTCCTGCAGGCACACATCATCATAACCGCCATTTGAAGACAAGCTCTTATAGCCAGTAAAACCATTGGATCTACGTTCCTAATAGCTTTGACAAGTCCTGAGCTAATAGTGAAAAAAGCTCCTGATATAAAAGCGAGCAAGATTCCAAACCATTTCGTGCCTTCGCGATAATTTTGTACATTATTGTCGAATTGCTCCGTGTATTGATAAGCAGGATGAATACTGCTGTATGATGTCGTTCTTTCGATGTTAAATTTCATCTTTATATTAAGATTTTTTTAATAGTTGTCAAATGAATTGTATGAGTTTGTTTGGTTTGATTTATCTAAAAAATCGAAAAAACGTTGATTCGATTTTTTGAGTGATGCGATGAGACTTTTTGTATTTTATGTGAGATGACAATATAATGTTGAATGAAAGACGTTTATTGAACTACTGGACCGTCCATGTCGATACTTCTAGTCAGTGAAGAGCCAAGACAATTAAAATGCAGCTTAAACGTACGTCAACGAGATTAGAGTGGATTAAAAACTCTCCACCAATGTTTCTCTCGTGGTGTTGAGAAGGAGGAGATTTCTATTTCTTTCTAAAAAGATATATTTTTAAGATCTTATTCTTCTCTTCAAATGAATCTTCTCCAGTAAGAAAAGTCTAAAGAAGTGGATGAGAGTCCCACAGAAAAATCGAACGTTGCGTAATAACTTTCTGAGATAACGAGAAATCTCTGGGACACTGACATCTGTAAAATATGTATATGAAAGTTGGGAAATGCACGAGACAAAAATTATCTCAAGAATAGAAAAAATTAGAATATTCAATCGAACATTTTTCTTCAGCAAAAAAAATATAATTTCAATCTTTAAAAAATATACTAATAATCTTCTTAACAGTAATTTTTAGTATTCTTTCTTTGTTCATTTTTAGTTTTTGTTTCGTTGAGAATTTCTTTTTGCTCTACTTTCAATCAGTCTTTGCCAAAAGAAAGTTTTTCAGGCGTTTGATCGATACGATACAATTTCTCACAGACGTTGAAATATCCAAGATATTCGACGGTTTCGGGAGTTGTATCGTAATGATAGTGCCCTCCTTCGCCCTGATGACCGAAACTGTGGAAATGTTGAACTCGTAGATCAAGCTCAGTTTCGGCCGAGACAAAAGTTCCAACGGCGACCAGAGGCGCCGACATGTTGTAAAAACGCAGCCAATTGTTCAAACCTGTTACATTTTTGATAGGCGTCTTTGAAAAGTCCTGCATAACGTGCTGATGAACTTTGCCTTCCTTTAGAAGAAACGTGCCCCCAAGGCCTGAAAATAATCAATCGTTAATATCGTAGAATTTGATTCTTAATCAGTATTTAGAGGGTGATCAATTGAAAATCTTACTGACCAACTAGTTTGTCTGTGTAATGAGCTTCCAGGGCTTTTTGCATGGTGGCAATGAAATCCAGAGTCCCTGTTCGTTTTTTCGCCCACACTTTTAAAACTTTTCCAGGTTTTCCTTCACTCGCATATAAATTAGCCAAGAGCGCGAATCGAGTTTCATCTCCGATTGATTCTTCTAGAACGCATTTTTCGTTCTTGTCGACCCAAGCTAAACGTGTCTCATTTTTTACTTCATTGGGAGTGATAGCAACATTCATCATCATCTGTATTGAGAATATTTTATGGATTTAATAATAGTATTTGAAATAGATATTTGTGAGTAGAACAGAATTGTTAAAATTTTTACTTCACAGTTTCTTGAAAGATATGGCCAAGGTCCAGCTCCAGCACCAACAACAAGTGCATTGTCTCCATAGTTCAATTTATTCAAAAGTGGCTTCAAATCGTACAGTCTGTCTCTTTGTACGAGGGGAAGAAGGAAAGCAGGTCCACCGACTTCCAGAATAGTCGGTTTTCCACCAAAACCTTTAGATAACTTTTTTCAAGGTCAATGCTACAAAATAAAAGATTCAAATGCAAATATTTTTTATGAAATTACCAGAGGCTGCAAGGCCGAAGGGGGCTTTCGTCAGATCAGGACAGTCGACAACCTCTATGGAATATTCAGCGAAATTTTTTGACAATGCATCAAGGAAAACTGAAATAAAAGTTATTAGTCAAGTTATTACGAATTCATTGTCGTCAATACTCATTCTATGTACACATTATTTTTTTATTTACCATTTTTTATTTCCCCTAACTGCGGAGCATGAAGAACTCGCTCAATAATTTTTAAACTATCAGTTGCAAGCACTGTCATTTTTTTTGCAAGTTTTCAACAGTTTTACTTTTATATAAAAAAATAATTATCTATAATTCGTAAGAGAAAAAGCTCCCAGATGGTGACTGAAGTGTTGACAAATCAAGAGTGAAGTGCAAAACTACTCCAATTGCTTTGAGGAAATTTTATCTTATCTACGACACTGTGGCCTTGCAACTCGCACCGACATATGTATGTTCGTCACACACATCGTGCAACTCATTGCGCACCAATTTGTTTTCAGGAAATTAATTTTTTATACAACAGATAAACTGCGGTAAAAAATGTACATACAAAATATGCGTTCGAAAACAATAATAAAAATGCTCTTTTCATAACAAATGTAAAAAGTCTTTATTTGCACCTTTTTGTTTGCAATTTGTTTCAATATACAATTCTTGTTATTATTTAATAGTTTGTGCCCAACCGAAATTATGCGATGACGATGAACTATCACGTGGTTATATGTACACGAACTGACGAACAAAAGAGAAGAAAACAGTACCGGTGCACGTCATTGAAATCGCCGGTTATTTTCTTTTTCTTAATTTATTTTTCATTTTCTCTATTCATTTTTTAAAATTTTATCTTGAATATATACAAAATTCCTTCGTAATACAATAATATTGCGAGCTTTTTAAATGATCGTTTTTTTTAAATCACGTAAGTACTTTTATTATTGAAAATTCCAACCTAAAAAATTCATGTTTTCAAGACGCGTGCGCAGTGCACGGAAACTGCACTCGATTTTGATTGTCCAAACTCTGTTTTTTTTTTCGATTTATAAAAATATTCATAAGTATAGTGTTCCCATTATTTATTTGGCCTAAATATTGGAAACGAGATTTAACAGTTTATATCAGTTAATAAAAAAATTGCTTGTCTAGGCGACAATCGAGTCCAGTATGAATTCCGAGAAACGCATCTCTCTCCACCATATTAGATTTTTCCCGTCCCAGCCCACTGTGTGACCGTGTCGACAATCACAAAAGTGCGTGTACGTGATTTTGCGGTATTTCGCTGAACTCGGAATTGCTTATTGTTCAGTGGGTGCGTCTCGGTTTCATCGAAAAAACTTTTTTGAATGTTTCATAGAGTGCAAGCAAGAGTCGCATAGGACGGAGAAATAATGGACGATCTCGGTGAGTAAAAAATTCTTGACACTTTAACCTTAAAGCACAATCCAAACGGTATCGAAATGTCAAAATCTGGAATCTTCAAATTAACACAACAACTGAATTTTAGTTGCTAAAGTGCCATACCTTCAATTATCCACATTTTTATCCATAAATACCGACCTAACTTTATTGCTCCGATCATCAAGTTTTTTGATAATCGCGTCGAATTAGTACTGTATTTTTCAGTTGGACAGTGTCAAGAAATCTTTTGTGTGTGGGTGTGAAGCTTTGCATTCATTTTTCTTTAAAACATGCTCACTAGTTTAAATTGTTATTTAAAATTTACAGAATTTGAACTGAACTCAAATTGTATTTTTGAAATAATATTACTATGCAAAATAAAAAAAGAGTTAGAATACAATATAATTCATAATTTAGTTCCAAGATGAGTTTTTATGTGACTCGATGAGTAATTTGAATCATCAAAAAATGAATAAATTAAAATTACACTCTTTTCAACAATAAATAAAGGAATTCTTTGGTGAATCCCAATTTGCTAACAATTAGATGTTCAATCGGAGAGGAGTGTACACAACTGTCGTCGCGTGCCAGAGTACAAGCTTATATTTAGTCACTGGCGCTGAGAAATGTGCATGTTACAATCTCTGCCATCCATCACCCTTGCTTTTAGACAGGAAAAGAGGGAGAAAGGAGTAGGCAATGGTTGAGCAAAAGTAACAGCTTAGAAATCATTTGGAAACCAACGTAGACTCTTCGCAAAAAGAAAAAAGTTATAAAGGTGTGTGACTCAAATTAATTATATTTCACACTCAAAATTCTCAAAAAAAAAACCAATTCAGTGACAAATAAATTTTTTTCCATATTTGCAACAGTGCATAAAAAATAATATTTTAAAATCCAAGTTTAATGAAAATTTGCATCTGGGAAGAGACATCAATAGCTGGAGTTGAGAATTGACGATTACGAAATTGTTTTTGTGAAAAAAAGAAAGTTAGGAATCGCAGATGTACCTGACCGAAATAAAAAGGAAGAAAAGTCGTTTCGCCGTTTCTCGAGAGTGACGGAAACTGAGACGAAAGTATATATATCTCGGATCCTCGTCGAGTCATCAACCTCCCTCTTTATTCTCGTTATAGTATGTACACTCGCCGGGGAGATTCCCTCGGTCGCATCTCTGCGAAGCTTTTCATTTTCGCCGAGCGATCGAGTCAACAAGTGGGTGGAGAAACCGCGTGTTTCTTTCCTCTTGACATTTTTTTCTCTTTCTCTGTCTTTTCGCGCTTCGTCACTCGTCACACACTGTGAAACGTAACCGAAAAATTCAAAATCGCTCGAAATAAATAAAATTTTTAAACTACCAACTAATGAATTTTTTACGCGACTAAATTTATCCGAAAAAATATGTAACAAAAAAAATGACCTGTAACTCTCACTGAGCAAAAATAACAAGAGTTTGAAGAATTTTTATTTATTTTTAGAGAAATCCTTTTCGTGAATTTTTCTCGCAATTTTTTTTACAGTAAACATTCGCCCCGTTAAACTTTGAACGTGTTCAAGAACACTTGACGGCCCCGAGAGTTGTCGGTCACAAAAAACGCGCACACGCGGACACAGATACAGAGACAAACGTGAACGGTCTCTGGTTTATTTAAAGAAAAGTGTGTATAGGGATCAAGAGTGAAGACGATAAACCGGCAGTTTTATACTCGACTATTTGGTCGATCTTTTTCTAGCGGCTTCTCGTTCCAACATTCGTTCTTTCGGTGCACAAAAATCCACAGTAGAGGATCAAGTGTTAAAGAGAATCTCGGGTACAAATAAATATGAAACATGTAAATTACTGCGAGGAAAAAGAAAATTTTGAGTGGTGCTGATCGTTGTGTCGAGAAACAAATAAATAATAGTGACAAATCGAGGGTCCAAAATGGCGATGGACAGATCGATGTACGGAAAAGTTTTACCAGGTCCCACTTACCAGCCTTATAGAATCACAGTGGCCAAAGGCTCGTCTCCGGGATGTGAGTTTTTTTTTCATTTTCATCACAAACAGCATTCAAACATTATAAAACCATTTTTTTCATTTGCATAATATTTTGTAAATATTTTGTATTCAAGTACTTTTACTCGTGGAAAAAATATTTTAGCATCAAACGTATCAAGCATATGCAGCAATAAAAATAAAAACATACGAGAAAGGAAAAAAATTATCTAGCAGTGAATTATCGATTTTAAAAAATAAGCAAAAAAATAAAACTCGTTGAAAAATCATTAGTATGCAACGCCCTCGAGGAATCAGCATGGTGATTCCGGTTTAGCCAACGCGTAATGTACATATTAAAAAGCGGTTCTTTAAAGCACGTGGTTTATAAATATCGCGACTGGTGACATTATATCTCTCGCGATATTTCAGAAGTGAGAAAACAAGAGGGGGATAAATTTTAATAGGAAAGACGTTGAGGAAGATTTTTCAACAACAAAAAAGTTCGATAATCCGTTACTTTTTGTTAATGTTAAAAATAAATGTCTAATTCTACAAATTGTAGTAATTTTAACACTATTTCCGTTTTCTAAATTTTCAACACTTGGCATCTATATTTCTGTCATTTGTTTCCTCGCGGTGCACTGATAATCTTGGGTTAAAGCCATTATTTCTATCTTTGCTCCGTTCTGCGTTACGGTCGCGTTTGTTCCACGACACGAGACTTCCTATACTGCTATTCGTCAAGTAATAAAACGAGAAATTAATAAAACGTTATTTTCGATCCACTTGAACGTACTTGTCGATGAACACATGGCCCGATCAATGAGCACTTTAAATGGAGTGAACAATGTTTATTAATTTTAATAACGATGCTTATATTTGGAATAATTATTTTTGAATTTTCAAGGGAGACTGTCTGTCGCTGAATAGATCTAAATAATAAAAAAATGACGAATTAAACGAAGGCAACGCTGATTGTAATGTCTCGTTGTTTACGTGCTTTTTAATTGGCCACAATTGTTCCGGTCAGTAAAATTAGTTCAGAGGCATAAATAGGCAATTCTCCTTCGTCTTCAACGAGCATACTCCCGTCGAATTTTTTCTCCCTTTGTTCCCTTTCGAATAAATGTCTTTTCATCATCGTATACGAATATAATTCGCAAGTAAAAATATTATTCTTCTCCAGTTTTTCGTCTCCACTATTTTTCTTACCATAAATGGAATTTCTTGCGATGCAATTTTATATTTTTATTATTATGTGGCTATTGCGAAATATATCGCTCAGTGCGAACTAAATGAGTCAGTGATTTTTCTCCCGCCCTTCACCCACGTTGAATGCCGTTTGCCTTGGAGTAACTATTTCATTTATTAAAATTCGTACCTACGAATCATTGATGAATTATTGAACATTATTGATATTCATTACTGGATTTACTCCCGAGTAGATTATTAGTGAACGAAAAATTTTGGAACTTAAAAGAATATATAAACATGTAAATATTTATGTCTCACGTTCACCAGTGTTCGAACGCACTTCTGCCGATAAAATAGCGTTTATTAAGGTCAACAATCGGTATTGTCGGTCGTGTCGTGATCGCGGCACTCGGTAAAGTAAATTCCCGGCTTATCCTCGCGGATAATACAAACCTTCCTTACCTACTTTTTCGACCGTAAACTTTTTCTTTTCTTTCCTCAATAATTTTAAAAAGTACGAATTATTATTGCTCTTATGGAATTTTTAAATTTCGAGTTAATGATCATTGCCGCTGATTCGTTTCTTACAATTGATCGAATGAACTCGCATATTTTCATCGGAGATAATAAAATGACCTTTTCCCCCCTGCTGCAATTGGCTATCCGCGAACACGTACGTCAAAATCTTGTGGGTGTGTTGCGTGGTCGTGGCTCGTGGTCAAGCCAGACATATATTTCTCCGTTTACAAGATCGTCTTCAAATTTTATTGTTAGTATATATACAATCGTTCGATCGCACTGTCATAAAAGATCCATTACGTCTGTGAAATTTCAAAATCGATTTGTAACGCAAGAACGATCGATCAAATTTAGTGTTCATTCTTAATAAATAATTATTTGTATCAATGTGAAAGTGTTTTGACGTGAAGAATCGTACTTCTTTTTCGGACTCAAGTCGTCTCGAAAGAAAAAAGGATTTTTGTATTAAAAATTTTGACGAGTGTGTACTTCCAAAATTAATTTCAAAGTACGCTCCTAATGCTGTTGAACAATTTTTGGTTGTTTCGTGTGTAGGTCGGTCAACGTGTAACCTTGGAGTTTATACTCGTTCACTTTCAAAGATTCCGTTCCCATATGCGGCCCGTCGTACAATTTTGATCCCACGCGATGACATTTGCGCGAAAGCTCGACTGACACGAGCTTTGAAAAAGAAGTCATTTTTTTCTGTTTTTCTGATTTTACGTCAAACGAATTCTTCCTCGATCATCGGGTGCCAAAAACGAGCGGAAGTCCCCGAAAAAAGAAAACCGAGGAAAGAGGAAAAATGAGAAATCTTTCGGATTGCATGTATATAAACATGAAAAAGAGGGCAAGATAGATAAAGACGGCCAGTTGTGTCGCGAGAGTCTATTTTCGGCTCGTTCTCGCGTAACTAGGTAAAAACTTCCAAGATTCCACTCTGTCTCAGTTTCTCTCATGCAATCTTCATATTTTTTCCTCTTTTCGCACTGTCCTATATCCGACAAACTTCGACCTCTGTCGGACATTGCACGCTTCATTTTCTCTCCGCTCCACCGCGAGAGCCACGGGCCTAGCGAAGCGTTTCTGGGAATCGGGCTCCTTTGGCACTTTCGCCCCTACGTAGCTCGAAGCGGACTGGCGTCAGAGAAAAAACATTTTGCCCGCGCGTCTACGACTCTCCGAGCTAGGCCAAGGAAATACACGAATATATACGTCTGGATACGAAAATTTCATACATCTTATCTCGAGAGAGAGAGAAAGCCTGGGGATCTAAAACGTGACCCGTAGGAAAACAGTTCCTCACGTCTCGCCGGACATTTCGGGACTGCCTCGGTCCGATCTCTTCCTCTTCTTACTTGTACGTTTTCTCCCACCGTCAACTTCATCCCTGTCTTTTTCGCGACCGCTTTATATTTATATACATTACGAATACACATATCGAACCTCGTACGCATCGAACTTATCGTCGTAGCTTCGATTCTTCTTATAATCACAATAATAATAAATATAATAATAATATCAAAAGTCAAACCCGACGTCCCTGAATTTTTAGATTTTTATTTTTCCGTTGTGAATTTTCTTTAGCAGTGAACTTGTGCAATTTGTGTAGCAAACAATAAAGTTTGTTTTCTGGTGGAATATTAGAGACGTATTGTTGTAATTGTTATTATTGTTATAAAAAATGGCAAAACTGGAAAGACCAGTGTCACCCTTCAATTCTATAAGTCCCGTGCGTTTGGCCACGATCCAACGTCACGCTCCATGGGAACGTCATATTGGTGAGTTCATTATTAAGAGCCGTGTTTTTTTTTGGAGCTTGCATTGAGCACTTCAAGATTCTTTCTTGTGTTTATTCCCGGCAAATGGATTTCACGTGTGTATACGTGCTCGTATTACCCGCCAGATTCTCCTCAGCGCTCTGAAATACCTACAAATTCAACATGCGCATACATACGAAAATTTGGGGTTATTTTTGGCTGACAAAAGATTTTTTATTTTTCAAATGATTCATCGCCGCTGAAATAATTTTTTTCAGATTGGAGTGTAAAATTAATCACAAAAAAAATTAATTTTTTGCAATACTCGCTCTTTAATTTTTCATCCATGAAAAATGTTATCCGTATCTTAAAAATTGGACAGATGTTTAAAAAAATTTTTTATTTACAATTCATATTTTTTAATAGGTTTTTCTAATTATTTTTTTTTATTTTTCAGATGCTTTGCTTGCCGATCTTCAGAATACGGTGTCCTCGGGACCGAATCACGTGAGCAATGCCACACCTGGTTATGGCTCGCTCAACGGTGCTAGAAACAATCATTCGTCCAACATCTACAGGCCGTACGAGAATCGTACGTCGCCTTTGCCACCGCAATCGGTGAGGTTTTTTAAAATTGTTTTTCTCCATGATTTCTCGATATTTTATAGAGTTTTTCAACAGTGTGAGCAAGCCGGAATGTTTTTCCCGCTTTGCTCGATCGATAACGTTTAAATGATCCAATTTCTCATTCGATCAGGAGGGAATCTGTTGAAATATAACATATAAAAATATGCAACTTGTCATCGGAAGAAAAGTCGGAACGGAGCCAAGCGTACTCCCAGCAGATGGCACTCGCGAGTCTTTCGTCGGTTCATTCATTCAAACGACCTGGAACGTTCAGCCTGTTTGACTTTGGCTATTGCCAATTGAAGTTGATTCTCAAAAAAATCGAAAAATTCCGTTGTTTTCAACAATTCAATGCTACGATTCTGTTTTGGAAACATTTTTCTTTCTCTGTTTTCGAAAATTCCGGTTTTATTTATTTTTAATGTGCACAGAGCTCAACCAAACTATTCACGTTAGAGTGCTTCGTTTCAAATTGCTGTAATTGTTTACAAAACGTTGAGTGCGATTTGATTTTTGCTTTGATTTCTTGGTTGCCCTTGAAACTCTTAAAAATGACCGTATTAAATTTAAAATGGTTCGGGAATAGTTGAAAAAATAGCACACAAAATTTTAGAATTTTGAGATTTGTAAAAATTCAATGTAAAAAGTTCCTGAAAGCGACAGGATTTTCTTCCTTTTCCAATCTAGCTTAGAACTACCTTCCATCGGAACTTTCCCGCAGATTACGTGAAAAATAATTCAAAAATAGAATGAAATGAGGAGGGAATCGAAAAGTCATCTGCTCATCATTTCTCAATAAGCTCATCTCTTGAGGTGCCTCGTTTTTCCTGCTTCCTCGTCCGAATCATTGGCTTTAAAAAAATGACAGGCGGAGTATTTAAAAGTTTCACAGCTCGCGCTGCCTTCTCGATTTTCCAGACTCACCGGAAATAGATCCGGGTGTGGTCCGTACGTTCCCGCACTATCAAATTTCTCAATAAATTGAATAAACCCTTTGGTCTTTTAAAAAAATAAGCATACAACAAATATTTAAAATTAATAGTATTTTTGAAACATTTTCTATCCACAATATTTGAAGATTAATGAAAACAATTCAATTACTATTCTCTACAAATTATTTTGTAAATTAAAAATGATAAGTACTCGTTATATTTACGGAAAGCTTGTATCAAACGGAGAAAAGCCTGACCTGAGTAAATATCGACTGGAAAAAGTTTCACCGCACGACACACCTGTTATTTTTCTCTAAGAATAATAATCGATTTTTTGTAGTTTAGGGCGAGACTGAGAATACTCAATTGCAATATTAATGTCGCGTAGTTGCAAGTGTGCTAAAAAAAAGAAACATTTATATAACCAATGATATTTAGCCGAGTTTTTCTAGCGTAAAAAATTGTAAGTGCGAAATTTAATACGTGACAAAAAACGAATATTTGAACGCTCTCGTGATTGAACATTTCAAAGAATCTTGTCCATACGCCGCCAATGTGCATGTAACGCGCAGAAAGAGTTCCACAGACACTCCCACTTATATTTAGAAATTATCATAACTATAAATAAACGAACTTCCAATTTTCAAGAATCGAGAGAAAGAGAAAAAAAGTTTGATCTCACCAAACAGTTTCTGGATAACGAATAATTTTTTTTACAAGAGAATGAAGAGCAAACTGTATAAAACATTTTTTTATTTCGATCTACATTCTTATAGTTGAGGAAAAATGTGAATGATTATTGGTTTGCGTCCTGAAAACTCGTTCAAAATTTACCACTCTTCAAATTTCTGGTTGGTAATATCGGAGCTGATATATTTCACGTCCTTCGTACATGGAAATAAGAACGTGTACAATTTCTGCCGTACATATTTTTTCGACATAAATGTTTGGCAGAAATTCAAAATTTCAGTATCGTCAATTTTTCAGTTAAAATTTGACATTTCAAGATGGTACGCTTAAATTTTTATTCGCCTTGTAATTCTTAATTGAAAAAATTGTTTTATAAAAATTTTACGGTTTATCAGAAAAAGATACAAATATGCGAAAGTGTGTTTAGAGCTTTCGATAGAATATTCTTACTCAAACGAAAGCAAATCCACACGTGAGTAACACGTGTCATGTACATTTTACAACGAGCATGCACAGGAAGATTAGAACGAATTAGCTCTCGGCATCAGCTGCCAGGATATAAATCTATAGGACGATTAGTACGCATTACGCAAACTTAATAATATTGGCTTACCTTGGCAATATGAAACTTTCGTTTATGCTCTCTCATTTATTTATTTTTTAGTATAATGCTATTCAAATGTGAAAATCCAAAAACAATTGGAATTCTCAATGTATTTTAACACTTCAACCAACGACTTTTTTCCGGTAGTAAAAACAAAAATATAATGGATGGAAAAACAATGATTGAAAGCTTGTTAAATGTCGCATTTTGTTGCAATTTAAAGATAACCATCGGTCGTACCAAAATAGAAATTAACGAACTTGAATATATTTTTTAAAAACTTTAATGAGGCGTGTCGCATTTGTATATTATCCCGTCTGCTGTTTATTCATCTCCTTCTCTCATTCGACTCTTTTTTTTTTGGCAAGAATTTCCCAAGGAGGAAATAATTTTTCAGTGTTCATATCGGAATTAATTCAAAATTGGACCACGAGATTTATACAGATTTTGTGTAAACAGCGTAAAATTGTGCAAAAGTTTAATTTCAAATTGTTTATCTCTATTTCACCCTTGACATGTTTCCACAGAACGCGTATTTTTGGCTTGACATCGGCTTCGTCGTTTCTGTAAAGCTGGACATCAAACGCGTCTATCACTCTCCCTCTTTCTCTCTCTCTTTCGTTATACGTCATATATCACTGCTATTTGTAAGGAAAGCTCAAAAGATTTTTTCAGATTAACAAATAACCATAAATTTAAATTATTTTAGAAAGACAACTCTGAAGTCACAAAAATAATTTGCAAGTTTTATTTATTTTTTAAATTTTAATTTTTTCTTGTGTAAAAACTAAAACTTGCTTCGAGTACTCCTGTCTTGATGCACCAGACAGTACGAAGGTTAATACGACACATATGTTGAGAGCACACCGATACGTTAGACATCTCTGACATCATCATTTGGAATAATGTCGAAACTATAAGAAGCTCGTTGTTGTTCGAAATAAACGGCGGAGATTCGACGGACGTAAGGCGTTTGAGTTGGCAAACGTTTGTCCAAATGCATTTGCCATGCGAGAATACAAAACGAAATATACGTCGGAAGGCTGAACGGATTTACACCTGTTATTTTTTTCTCGTGCCAAAAGTCTATACTTTTCATTTTATTTGATGAAAAAATTATTAGAATAATGGCATTACTTCCTCGTCGATTTCTTTTTCAGTCTTCTCTCCGTGTTATCCGGTTGAAAAAATTGTACATCGTAATTCCAACTTAATTTCTGCAACTCTGCTGTGTTAATTTTTTTTGCAGCCAACTTATCAGAACCGCGAAGCCATTGAAGAAACCATAACAAAAACCACAACTTCCGGTGGTGGGCAATATTCGAATCAAAATACAGGGAGTGGAAAAATGCCTTCTCTGAACAACAATCTCTCGGAGCTCGACACATTGCTTCAAGATTTGAGCAACGCTCGTTACAACACTCACTTCCAAGAGCGAGGTTGGTATTTCGAAAGTTATAGTTTTTAATCTTGAAAAATAAAAATAAAATATCACTTTTGAACTTACTCATCAAATCGTTTTTAAAGTGCAATAAATCATTATTTGGCACGTTTCCATCAAATATAATACAAATTATACTTCGTATTTCCAAAGGAAAAAATTTTCATTCCCTCGACGCTATTTTTACAATTATTTCGAGAATATAATCTCTTATAATGTTGTAAATATTGTTTTGTTGTTAAACGAGTCGAAAATTTAATTTTTCTTTAAATAATAAAATTATGTCATATTTCAGAGGCTCTATCATCTTCGCAAGGTGGACTGAATGGTGGTGCGGTCAGTCCGATGCTTCGTTCTCCAAGCAGTTTATCAGCCTCAAGACCAACAGTAGACTCTTTGCTGGAGGAACTCAGCACAGCTGTTCCAAATGGGTATTTACGTTTTGTGATTTTTTTCCTATTTTATAATTTTTATTATCCAATATTTCTGTCAAAATTAGTTCTATAATCGCCCTCTTTTATAATATTTTTTCTGTAATGGATTTATCTATTGTCAAGAATTTCTTCATTACCCTGGTCCTTTTCCAAAATTTTTGTCCTAATATAAATTTCAAATGGTTAAATGTTACAGAGACTATCCTCCGGAAGGAAGGGTCAAAGTCACGATCCAGGAGACTTCTACTGAAGTTCAACCCGTGTACGAGAGTTATCCATCGAGCCAAAATAATTCCTTGAGTCGTTCTGAGATGCACAGAAGTTATACGAGCAACGGGCACACGGCGAGCAACGCGACCAAAGAACTTGATGACCTCATGGCCTCGCTCTCCGAATTTAAGGTATTTCGAAAACGCCGTGAGACAAATTAGGGAGAGTGCAGGGAAAGACATCACGAGGCTTTGTCAAATTTAGCCTGTGACTGGATAGCTCTTAGAAAAATTAGTGACAAATATTATAAAAAAAGAAATATACTAAATAAAAGCGAAGCGTTAAATATTGGGCACTCCGATTTGTAAAAACTCGCGATTAATCAAACTGACAAAAAATCGATTTCTTCCATGGGAACTTCCCAGCCGGTGAATCGATAAGAGAATCCAATAAATTGGTGTATACAGACCAAATCATGCTCTTCGTGGGTAGTATAATAATGATGATAATAATAATAAGGTAGGATAATAAAACAGTGATGTCGAAACGTTCTCCTGCCCATTCTTGGCTGGCCAAGTTACCGAAATAACTGCTGTTCCAACGATTGCAGCCGACACTAGTAACGAAGGCGGGGAGGAAGCGCGCTTTCAGAGTATAGAGAATTATTCGAAACAGTGTCCTCATATTCCTCCCTTCCTCTGATCTTCCAAATGCTCTTCGAATTTTTTTTTCATCTCTTTTCGCATCCTTTTCTCAATTCGGTATCTCCGCTGCGAGCGCACCGATAATCTTCGATACGTCAAAAAAGCTCCTACGATTTTCGTTGTCGTATGAGAAGGGGAAGAAAAATAGAAAAAAACCTCCCAAGCTCTTCGCCGTGAGAAAAGTAGTGGGGAAATCACTCTTTCGAGTTTCGCGGTCCACGAAAATCAGTCAGTCTTCAAGCAGTCGAGATCAAAAACTCTCGGCTTGGTCGTTCTTTCTTCCACACAAATCTGTACGATCGCTACAAATAACTCTTCATTCCTTATTTTTTTAAATTTATTTAAACTCTCGAAAAAGTATTTCTTTTCATATTAAAAAATTAATAATTAAAAAATTATCATTAACTGTCAAAAGTTGACTGCTTTTTTTCGAATCTTGACACGTTAATTTTTTCGTTGTAATCAACAAAGAAAATAACTTGCTAAACACAGAATAGTAGAATAAAAAATGGAATATATTGTGGCCTAGATATAAGCACATACGGTTGCTATCCGCAAATAACTCGTCGTTGGTTCCACCCACGCTGCTCATAAGCGTACGAGTCAGAGTGTGTTCGAAAGCCCACAAGCTCTTTTCCCCATTCCCGATCAGATCCAATAATAAGTCGAGAGTTAAAAAAAGGTGGAATAAACGAATAAACGATTTTTCTGTTCCCCAGATCAACGGTAGTACTCATCAACATCAGACCGTGACAGATTCGCCGTACGCGAAGCCCAACAAGGCGACGAAGAGTTCGCCGAGTCCGTTGTTGCAGGAGGGTAGCAACGTCGTCACCGCGAGCGCCGGTGGGCTTGGTGGGGTTGGCGTTTCACCGACGCAGACGAGAATTCACATAACCGAGACTCACACGAGTCATCAGTATCAGCCGCAGCACGGAGAGACCCACACGACCCAAGCGACCAGCCAAATCATAAAACAGAATCAGTTGGATTCTATGCTCGGCAACTTACAGGCAGACATGAGTCGCCAAGGTGTCAACACTACCCAGAAGGGCTGCTGCAGTGCCTGCGAGAAACCGATCGTTGGGCAGGTCATCACTGCTCTTGGAAAAACATGGCATCCCGAACATTTCACTTGCACTCACTGCAATCAGGAACTCGGCACGAGAAACTTCTTCGAGCGGGAGGGACATCCCTACTGCGAAACTGATTATCACAATCTCTTCTCACCCCGTTGTGCTTACTGCAATGGACCGATCCTTGATGTAAATTTTCCATTGTCACAACATCTACTTTTTTTACTTTACAATTTCGAGATCTCAGCTCTCGAGTTTAAAAAAAATTTTTTTTTTTTTCAGAAATGTGTGACAGCTCTGGAAAAGACCTGGCACACAGAGCACTTTTTCTGCGCTCAGTGTGGCAAACAATTTGGTGAGGAAGGATTCCACGAAAGGGATGGAAAGCCCTATTGCCGAGAGGATTACTTTGACATGTTTGCACCAAAATGCGGAGGATGTAATCGTGCGATAATGGAGAATTACATCTCCGCACTCAATAGCCAGTGGCATCCGGACTGTTTCGTTTGCAGGGTATGACTTTTAATTCTAAATCTGTACAGTAAACGTTATAATGACATTTTTCAGGATCTTCAAAACTTGAAAGAATAATGGGAACTGGTTTTTTTTGTTTTATTATAAAATCAAACGTGAATTTTGAAAATTCCAGGACTGCAAGAAACCCGTTTCCGGAAAATCCTTCTACGCGATGGAAGGAAAACCCGTGTGTCCCAAATGTGTTGGCGTCGATGACGAAGAGGAGGAAGAGGAGGAGGCATAAAGATGATAAAATCGTTGCTTCCATTTACCCCCCGAATTCTTTGTTCCCCCGATTTTTTAGTCTCGGATCTTTGAAGCAATGATTGTTCAAGTTCGTCAAAAGTTTCAGAAATCATCGTTCTTGAATTTATCGAATATGGCAAAAGAGCCCCGAATGCCCCGAGCTCCGAACATGCGGAGCTCCCCATGACCCCAAAATCATGCCATCGATGAACAGAAAAGATAGAACTTTGATTTCTGAAATATGACGATTTTGAACATAGATGAATAAGATGCCAAAAGCGCTTCGATCATGAAAATTCAAGTTTCAAAGCACCTATCCAAACTTTCTTCGGTCACGATACAAAAAAGCACGAATTAATACACTGGCGAAAAGAAAACGCACGGACACACGAACATGGAAAAAACCATTTTTTCAATATGAATAGGCGTCGTAAAAGCAACAAAGTGTTGGAGAAAGAATACAAAAAATTGTTATTATTATTATTGCAAGGAAACAAAATCTTTTTCACACTTTGCATCACTTTTTCCGAAGCAATTTTTTAACGAAATTATAAAATGTCTGGCAATAACATGAATATTACACAAGCATTGTACTCTAAGAATTAATAAATGTAAAAAAAAAATTAGAAAAAAAAACCAAAAAAAAACAAACACACAACACTATGCCGCTTCTGAGGCATGAACGGCCAGAGAATTTTAATTCTTTGTTCGTCATCGCGTCATGTACGTTGTCAAACATTTCGATAATTTTTCTATTGCGCTTTCTATTGATTTAGATCATGACAATGTGTCCTGCACTCAATTCGCTATCCAATTTGATTCGTGCTTATTTGTATGTGTTTTATATATATTTTTTCTTTTGTTAAATACGAACCATTCATTCTTTTCCATTATCAAGTTCTTTAGTGTTGAGAAGATGAATGGTTTTATCCTAAGTCTCAATTTTTTTTTCTTTTTTTTTTCATACAATTTAGTACACTTCGCAAATCGAGCAATTATTGCCCAGTACAAAAGACACGCCTCCGTCACACATTTATGTCGCGTGTTAATGACTTGGCAGATTTCCAAAATTCTTGTACGAATTTCATTCGCGAACGATTTTTCACATAGGAAGTATATGACTCATGGACATTCGTGTCTCATTCGCTCAATTTTTTTATCTTTGTTTTTTTTAGGATTGCAGACAAAAGTTTCAGGGTGGCTCATTTTTCGATCATGAAGGCTTGCCTTATTGCGAAACTCATTATCACGCGAAAAGAGGTTCGTTGTGTGCCGGTTGTCATAAACCGATCACAGGTAACATTAATTACATTCCACAAGTAAAAATACATAGATACTTAGTTTTGAATAAAATTATTTACGGAATATATGTTTCAACGTCACAGGTCGCTGCATAACTGCTATGTTCCGCAAATTCCATCCGGAGCATTTCGTTTGTGCTTTCTGTTTGAAGCAACTGAACAAAGGAACATTCAAGGAACAAAACGATAAACCTTACTGCCACGGCTGCTTCGATAAATTGTTCGGATAAAAATATTTCAGAAGATGACTTCCATTTGCTGGATGAGATGACAAAATCAATGAAGATTCGCAGAGAAAATAACGAATCGGTTAAACGGTTTTTAATATTTATATGATTATATACATTTTGGATGAGTCAGTGGGGATAAATCGTTGATAATTTTCAATCACAATCGAACCGGGTGCTAATCATTTTTACGGCAATTTTTTTTTATTAACGGCTACCAAATCGATAACCCTTTACAGAGATCTTTATTTCTTATTCAAGTATACAGAGTATACTTATGTACTGCAATGATGATGCAACTTTAGTAGCACATAATGAAATTTATCAAGATTTTATTAAGTTTATCGATTTATATAATGTACAGCTTAAGAAATTAAAAAAATAATACAATGAGGAAATTGAAAAATCTTTGATGATAGAGTGGAAAGCGATATCAAGCTGGATAGCACTTATACTTCCAAGTGATGAACTTTTTTTTATTAAATAAGTAATAGTCGAACATTCACGTGCTACAACTATCTCAAGGGATACAAAAGAAAAAAAAATACCACAGTCTAATCGGTACTATCGACATTATTAACACAGTATTAATAATAATTAACTAACTCTGAGTGATAATGAAAGTTTAATTAAGATGAGGTGTTAGATCGAACTCGAACGTCTCTATAACGTTGTGCACCTTGTTAAGAGTTCGATATGATCGTTTCAGGAAGTTTTTAATAAATTAAAAAAAATGATAATAAAAAATAAGTGCATTAAAGGGAAAGCACACGTTTGAAATAAATTTATTTGAACGACAAGTGTAATATATTATTTTTTTTATTCCACGAGACGACAACGTCACAAATCAATAGATCATCTCTTCGCTCATTATTTTAACAAGCTTTCACTGGCTTTTCCATATTTCCGCGTGGAAAGTATTTTACAACGAGGCTTACGATTAACATACGTTAATGTGAAAAACATTTTTTAATAGTAATACAAAGATTTTCAGTTTGCTTATTTACAAGTATTATACGCGAGTTGTGTACGGTGACGTGATCAGCAAAAACTTTAAAACTCTTGCAACGATAATTGTGAATAGAAATGAATATTTTCACTTTCACGCACTAAATACAACCGTGATAAATTATCGTTCAGTTATTTTTGAAAGTGTTAGTCACCGTATTATAGATTATTTTGAACTATTCGTTCATATCACAGCCTGAGGGTACATCCCGATGAAGGATAAGGAATATTTTTAAATCAGGAAAAAGAAGAATCTTCTTTTAAGCCAGACTTGGAAATAATTCAGAGAAGCTTTCGTGCCAGAGATCATTCAGAGAGCAAGCGTTGATGTTTGTATTCTGATTCCTGCTGGAAGGAGAGATTTTCTCAGTCGCAGGATGCTGCGGCGAGTCATGAGATTCGTATCCGTAATCGGAAAGCGAACCGCATTCCATGGCGTATGAATTAACTATTCCATTATCTGAATCTTCGGAATGTACGCTCAGAGGTGACGACAGCGAATCTGTCAGGGTATACGCAGGCGATAAATTGTAATTTTTTAAATTTTCGTAAGAGTTTACGGGGGGATATAAATTTTTCGATATTTCCGTAATTGACGTTTCGTGTGGCGATTGATTATCGCTGCAAACTTCCTGCACGCATTCCTGAATTCCAACACTGTCGTCAGGGTAAATAATCGTTATGCAATTTGTGGCCTCATCGTAAGTACCGTAAACCGTGTCCATGTCAGCTACGGGTTCTTCTTTAACTTCGATTTCTTTTTTCATAGGTACGATTTTATCTTCAATACTTTTTGACGCGTCCTTGACAGTATCGAACATCTTCCTCTCCACGTGTTCACTCGTGTTTCGTGATTTTATCGGTCTCGTAGAATTCTCCGATAAGGGTATCGTTATCGATTGGGACGTGGAACTTCTGGAATAACTGTTGTTTACGCTTGGGACGGTTGCACAGGTTTCCACATTTTTTGATGCCTGCCCCACCATTCTTTCTGGATTGTCAGATTCTTCAGGGGTATCTTGCTTGATCGCGACCTAGAATGAATATAAAAAATAACAATGATAAATAATCAGTATCAATTGATTTTACAAGAGAATTTTGTTGTATTTTTTTTGCAAATTAGATTTCTGCCTCCTTTTGAAATAATTTACCTGTTCATTTGATCTACCAGTGCTTGCTTCCACTTCAGCGGTAACTTCTCGCAGAAGGCTCTCGGCGAGTTCTTCGAGTCGCTCGATGTATTCGTCTCCTTGGAGCTCACCGAACAGTTCCTCGAGAGGAGGTAGAGTGTCATTATCTTCAGGATTATCGAGGCATTTTTGCTCTGAGTTATCGATGAGGGTGCCGATTGAGCTGCCCCACCCTGCGGCAGAGGGTTTATGGGGGATACGGCTGATCCCGATGTGGGAGCAACACAACCGACACGATTCCGACAATTCGTACAAAAACTATTTTCCTCCGTCCTCAAGGGGCTGACCTTATCAGCCTCACACTTCATCCTCTTTGTCTCGGTGAGGAGACTCTCGTTCTGAGCTCGCAACATCGTGCATTCTCGCGTTAACATTTCATTAGTTTCCCTGAGCATTTTTACAGTGTCCTCCAACTCGTCCAATTTTGCTTTCTTTCGATCCCGCGATGTTTGAGCGGCTACTCTGTTTTTCAATTTCCTGACAAAAAACATTTTTCATTTTTAAAAAATTGTAGAATTAAACTTTTAAAATAAAAAGTCGTTTTATCATTTATCATTTAAAATAAGATTTGCATATGTATACTTTAATTACGGAATTTAAAAAATTAGAAAATTTGTAGAAAGTAAATTGAATAAAGCTCAAAGAAAGTTATTGCTGTTGAATTGAATCATCATTAATTAAATTGGGTTGAGTCATCATTAAGTAATTAACATCGAACTCACTTCCTCTGTAATTTTTCCTCCCAAGTCAGATGGTCCAGCCTCCGTTTCTTTCCTCTGAGCCATAAGTCTGGCTTTACTATTTCACTGCTGTCTGTCAACATTGTGTCTTGCATTGATTTTATCGTCTTTTTGTTATCCAAGATGTTCTTGCTCTTTGAGACAGCTTCTGCAGTTGCAAACTGTACGTTGAACAATTTATCTTTCGAGTATGAACCTGGAGCCTTGGCAAGGCTCTCAGGCAACGTTATTATCACACTTTTCAATGCACTCATAATATGCCATTAACATTTATGATTCCTTGTTCCTTACAGAGAATTCTACACTTTCCTGCGGATGACTGATAAAATTCTATAAAAAAATGCAAATTGTTATTGAAGTAAATTATAATATGGGAAATCAAATTTGATTTTTTTACATGAAATAAAATAAATGTAAAGTATGCTCCAAAATGAAGAAAACCTACCTGCGTGGACAATCTGGCTTCTCGATGCCGTGATATTTTTCTCGTTTGATTCACTGGAGATCTTGATGCCGACTGAAGTTATCCTGACGCAATAATCGTTCAAGTACTACTTCGCGTCGTATCTCGTTTCCTTCTTCTACTCAGCTATAGGTACAAAATTTCGTACTCCAAAAAAATATCTGATGCAACTCTTCTCGAAGACTGCAGTAGATTGTTCGAAATGGAATGTACTCGAAGAGTAGATTACATTGCAAAAGCGGATGTGCGCGTGCGTCAGTTGTTCCAGGCGATGTGGTCTTTTTCTATTGGATGGTAAAAAACTGAGGAGGAGACGGAAAAACGTCAAAAGTGTATCGTCATAGAGACAGTTGCGTCAATACTGTATAATTAATGAGGGAGATGAAGTCGATGTACTTACAAGTAGCCGAATGCGTGTACATTTTTTAAAATGCTTGTATTTGCAGAATCAACGCATTTGGAGAAAAAATATAAATGTTTTTCAAATCGATAAAACAGATTTGAAACTAACCAACGATCGGAAAGAATTTCACTAGCAGTACCATCTATGAACAATTCTAAGAAACTGTAGCTTGCAGGTTTTTCAGACAGATAGCGACACTTAGTTTTTTTTTACTGACTCAGTTGATTTGACAGATCGCAAAATTACCAATTAGCTTTGTTTTGATTGTAGATCGAAAACTTTTGTAGCTGAAATTGTTCATTGTTCAGGTAAGAGATTTTGTCAGATCACTGAAACTTGAAAAGAACCACGAATAATAAAGAATGTGATCGAAAGTAATAATTACATATTGTTGTAGAAATGGACGATGTAGAAGACGAAGATGTAATTATCGAGGTATATCATTCAGACAAATTAACCTTAATTTATAAACATAATTTTCATTCAAATAAACATTAATGAAATTTTAATTAGGGGAGCGAATTACATCGAGCACTCTTGAACATAGGTTATACGGATTTTGAAGTCACAACTATAAATAAGAAAGGAAGTTCTTCGATGAAACCTCTTGTTAACAATGGATGGTTTCATAGCTTTTCGAACACTTGGAAAAACTGGCAACCACTCAACTGTTTGTCAAATTATCTGACAAAAGATTATTACTTCTCGTTGCAACAGCTCAAAACCATTTTAAAAGTTGAAAGTCTTTTGGATGATCATGCAGCTAGAATTCAAGAATTTATGACATTCAATGAACCTCCGTACATGCAGTAAGTATTATATTTATTTAAAAATCTAATGAGTTTTTTTATTAAAGAATTTATATGCTTCTTTCATTTCAGGAAATTTGGAAAGCGGTGTAATTTTTTGGCAGCTAACTTGATGCTAGGAGTTATTTACTTAATGTTTAAGAGACAAAAAAATATAGCATTGTTTTTGACAACTTCTATGTCGAGTTATGCTTTATTCTACAAGTATAAGAATTATAGAGCTATTTGGATTTTAAAAGATTTAGTAGATGCACAAAATGAATTATACCATCTGTACAAAAAGAGTCTGGGAATTTTAAAAAATGTCTACCAGCTCAGAGTGGATGGAAAAAAAATCCAACCAAAATTTAGGTAGGTGAGAAAACATGGATAATACTTATGGTATTTTCATTTCGAAGAATATTGATGTAAATTTCTTTTCAAGTTCTTTTTTTATTTTGGTAGCAAGTTGAAACTTGATTGCCTAAAGTATTTGCAACCACTCATGGAAACTTTGTTGAAAAGTATGGAAACTGTTTCTCGGTTGTTTTACCATGGCACCTCAACAGTCTGTAAATTTTTTCCAAAGGAAATATTGGAAAAAGACACGATATCCCATTTTGAACCTGACTCATTCGTCATTAATGGTGAAGTTACTTACGCCGATCTCAGAGTAAGAATTAATATTTCCTTTTTTTACAATTTCATTTTCTGATATCTGTCAATATAACGAATTTTTTCAGCGATTATATTATGTCTATATTCTCGTACAATCTGACTTTATGCACCTGATGGCAATTGCGTATAACATTGACTTTCTTGGAGAGAATAAAATGACTCCACATCCATCATTAGAACGTGTGATAGTCAATCTTTGCTCTTCACTAATAAATGAAAAAACTAAACTAGCTAATATTTTAATGGATTACCAAAATTGTCAGAGGAAAGTGGTAGCTCGGAAAATTCGGTATGTAGTACATTTTTCGATCGATATCTATGATAGTATTATAAATTTTGATATGCTGACTTTATTAATAAATTATTTGCAGAATAACCACAATCTCAAGATGGAGAGATTTGTATTTAAATTTAGATGTTCTCTCTAAAAAATTACAAGCTTCCTACGATGAGGTCGCTTTGGTTCTCGAAATGATTGAGAAACATGAAAACGACGGGGAAACCGACGATAAGTTAATCACCGAGTTAGATAAGAAAATTCAAGAGATTTATTTGCAAATTGATAAATCCAGAAATTTTGCAGAATTCAGTAATTTGTTGATTACAATGATGCAAAGATCTAGCAAAGCCGAGGAAAATTTGGCACCGGAAATTGAGCCTATTCCGCCGGAAGAGGAAAATTATACACCGAGAGTCCAAGATATCGAGCCACAAATAATCGATGAAGTTTTCGAGGAATATATAACGGAAGAATATCTAAAGCCGTTATACGAAGAGGACGATGAGGCGATGGAAGCCGCCAAGTTTGACAAATTATTGACAAAAAATTTTATGAGCGAGTTGAAAGAAGCACTAGTAGAAAAATGTAAATCCATGACTGAGCGCGAAGCGAAAGCTTGGCTTCGAAAATATCAAGATTCAAACAATCGCTTGGACAAAACGAACGTTACTGAAATCGGGCCGATAAAAAATGAAAATTCGGACGTACCCAATCCACCACCGTTGCCAACTTTTCTCGAGACGAAAAAAAAGCTTTCTAGAGAGCCTCGAGCCCCCGTGCCTTTACCAAGAACCCGAAATTTCGAAGAAAGTTCACTGCCGAAAATTCCAGTTCCTCCGGCTCCGCCACTTCCAACTTGGCAGATCGAACCTTCGGAAATTAATGAAAAGTTATCAATTAGTCTACCGTCTTTGAATACCAGAAAAATTCCCGCGTTCGTAACTTTCGAGGAAGAATTTTTCGGTAGTGGCGAAAATTCTGAAGAAGAACTCGAATGCGAAAACGAAAATTAATATTCAAAGTGAAATCATGTTAATTCTACATTAAAAAATAAAAATACTTTAATATGAATAAATAAATTATTTTTCAAAGATCGAGTTTTAATTTTTGTACAAGAAATATTTCATTCTTTAATTTCAAAAGCGGAGGAATTTTCTATCCAATTTCCAAACCTGTACATATTTCCAGATGTTATATAGACAAAAATCGATATTAGCAGTGGCGAATTGATAAATTTGATCCTTATGTTATTGTCGAGATAAGTGTTAATCCACCGAAGAAAATTGGGCGATCGATTCCATAGTCATGAATACGCAGCTTATCCGTGTCGAGACGGATTTGCGGTGATAATTAATCGCGCTGAAATATTTAGGTTACTCCAAAAATATTCTTCATTAAAAACGTAACAAAAAAGCTTGCAGGACTTTTTCGACAATTCCGACGACCGCAACCGACCATTTTTTAAGACTTTTCCAATTTTCCAATGTGACAAAAACATGAAATGAATCTTGTTTTATCTTCAACCGTCACTTCGCGACGTTGAAGTCGCGCTTGCGCCAGTACCGAAAAACGTCGAGCATCCTGCGGGAGCAACAAGGATGGATCGAGGAGAAGCGAACTCACCACTTTTTACCGACCGACGCGCCCCAGTCCACGATCGCGAATCGTCGAGAGCGTTTCATGGTGCTCAATTTCCTATTTCTGCGATCTAGTCTTGTATATTTTTTTCAACAATATGTTCAAAGTGTATTTTTATGTAATTTATTTAACAAATTCATACAAGTTTTAATGAATCGAATGTATTGTCAGTTTACTGTGCAATCGGCTCATCATTTGAAGAAAAAAGAAAAATAATTCGTCTTCTGATACGACACAAATATTTCTATATTTTCCTACGGAACCCCATGGCATATATCCAGGTATTTAAAAAAATTATTACGATATAAAATGTTTATAAGGATGGGAAAAAATGTCATCTCTCTGAGAGTCTGTAAAATTTGATGACCGTCGCCCTATGTGCGCCCACTTCGATACAATTATCTTGATTTGAAATGTAAAATAAATAATGAAACGATTGATCGTCGAGACGGTGACATAATTCCGAAATTGAATTTCTTTGTTTAGAAGCTCGAGAGTAAAGATTCGTGAAAAGGTCATTCTTAGCGAAGCACGCGATAGAAAATATGGGTTCAACGATTCTTTCATTCTTTATGTATATCTAGCATGGAGATTTTTGACACGTGAATAGAGCTGAATGAGGAAAGACCGAGAGGGAAGAAAGAACGTGTGCGCGAAAGTCATTGCAAGATTGGCGGGATCGAAAAGGGTCGAGCACACAGCCTCGTGTTGTGTGTGCGTCTGTATTTTATATTTGCCGGTGGTTTACGTGTGCATCAGGTTGTTATGGTGGTCACGCTTTGAGTGAGATCGATTGTTAGAGGACACAGAAGAGGCGTGCCACGTTACGGACTTTTTTCTATAACAACACGTTTTGTTAAACATTTTTTTTCACACCATTTTTCCATCCATTCTGAAACTTTTCCCTTTTGTAATTTTCCTCCTGTATGCTGCTTTTTCATCCTTTTATCGTCAGAAGTACTAAATAAACTTTGCAACGCGGATTATAAAAGTTAAAAACTTCCGAGAAAAAAATTATATAAAACGTTCCAAACGTTATTATTTTTGCAAGAATGAAATTAGGTTAGATTGAGATCGTACGAAATGCATTAAATGATAAAAAAGAAAAAAAAACATTGTGAACTGTAGTTGTATCAAGATTAGTCAACAAGTTAAAAGGAAAAAAATTGTTTCGTCATGACAAAATGATTTTGACGAATGTAAAATAAGTGTCGTCATTGTTGAAGCGAATTCTAATTACCGGTTCTCTCTGACATTTCCATCAATATACCGACACTCCTGGGAGGGTTGAAGTTGTCAAACTTTTTCCGACACGAATCGAGACTCACGCGGAAATATATTATTTAAGAAGTCGTTAGTGATAAGCGAAGGGGAAAAATATGTATATACTGATGGCGCTCATACAGGTAGAAATAAGAGAGAGAGAGGAAATTCCAGGGGAATAAGGAAGAAAAAAACGAGCGCTACGTCAGATTGCTCGTCCGGGCTAATCAAAGTTCGAATCATCGTTCCTTTTGTTGCTGATTTTATATGCTCCAATCACTTAGGCACGAGATACAGTAATTGTCGGCTATTCGGGCTTTTGGGCTCGATGTAATCGACCGTGAGCCGCAAAAACGATTCCGTATTTATATGCGTAACAAATGAGGAAGGGCGAACATGAGAGCAGGAAGAAATAAATGAACGGAGAGGAAGAATTTTTCCTCCTCGGATAGATAAAAGCAGGGTGAGAGGTGAGAGAGGAGTCTTGAGAGGATTAGATAACCCTAGTAAGAAACAGCTGTTGCCCGAAAAGGACTCCAGTGTTGGATCTCGTCTAGACGACGTCAAATACACAATGTGACACAAATACACATTTACGAAGCGCAAACTCTCGTACAGGTCGTTTGTCACGATCTGCACACACATCTCTCTCTCTCTTTATTTTTCCTTTTATCTTCCCTTGTGTTCGGTCGGCGCTTGCGTGACCAAACATTCCTCGCGTGTCCTCTCTTCTCCGCAGATAATCCACAAACGTTTTCAAATTCTTGCCTTTTTTTCCCACCCGAGCAAAGCGCTCGTATTTAATTGCGACGGAATTTTCGCTAATTGCACATTTGCAGTATATCTATCCGCGCTAAATTTTTTTTTCACCCCGGCCCGCTGAGCACGAGGTAAAAAGAATTCTTTTCGCGCACACGGATTATCTCTCGTTGAATTTTTGTTCCACTCTCCCCAAATCTCTTTTACTTCATATGCTATTATGTTTTACTGCATAAAAAGAGTTGATGCTAAAAATATCTTACTGTACTTTGTAAAAATGTTATCTCGTTTGTGAGAGAAGTAAAAAGCGGGAAAATAATGTTTTCCCAGAATTAGCGAGAGTAGTAAAATTCATTATTCTCGTGCTTTTCTTTCGACAGTGATTAAAGTTATCGTGGGTCAAGTAATGACTGGAAGCCGTGCAAATGTCACACTGTAGGGACAGAAAAAAATACAGCCAAGAACGGGGAAGAACTTTCGAGAGGCGAAATAGAGCAAAAAAAAAGGGACGAAAAAGCTTCTCTCCTAATGAATTTTTCAGATAAAAAAAGCGCATCGAAAAAGCAGAGCGAAAGTTAATAGAATGAAAAACAACCTGGATGGGAATGAAAGCTCAGAGACGAGGAGCAGCACGCAGGAATTTTTTTCGATTACAGAATTAGCGAAAAATGTTGAAGTAAAAAAGAGGGAAACACGTAGCAGATGTCGAAACGATGAGAAATCCATTTAACCGATTTTTCTCTTCAAGATTTGTTTACAATTGATAGGATTTATGTTTCCGAAGGGGGAAAAAAGCGAGAAGAAAAAAAAAGCTCGTGCCCGAGTCTGGACAAAAACGTCGAGAGTAGCTTTTTCTTCGTCAATAAAAAAAATCAATTTTGTACGACACAGGGAGCAGAGGAAGAGAAATAGAGAGGAAAAAAAAACAGAAACAGAAAAAAAGAGACGAGATCGAGTCAAGGATCGCGTGCGTCGGACGTTTAAAAAATTGATAGAAGCGTGAAGTATCGATGGTAAGCTGAAAGGTAAATCCCGCGATTTTCCAGGCCCCGGTGGGAGAGAAATAAATTTATTCAGAGGCACACACAGAGAGAGAGCCTCGTGGCAAAGGAAGGAGAATGACGAACGAAATAAGGGGAGAATAAGAGAAGCGATTTCGAAATGGAAGAAGATATCATTCCTGGGGAAGGGTGGAAATAAAGGAGAAAAAATGAGACGAGAGAGGAAAAAGAGAGAAAAATTTCTGTCCAGGACGTACAAACGATCACAAGAGGTGTATCAGCGGAGCTCTCGCTCCGATGCCGCACCCTCTCTGGCCTGACATGCGCCATGACCTCACTCTCTCTTTCTCTTTCGCCTTGAATCCGATTCGATACGTACAAAACCTGATGAGAGGAGCGCTTCGGAAAAGAGGCGTCGATATGGGCTGTTTTTATTCCTATATCGCGGGGAAAAAGGGATCGAGAGGGAAGTGAGGAAGGTCGAGAGCCTCCAGTGGTATATGTATATACATAAATGTTCACCCTCCCACTCAGCCTCACCTCCTCACCTCTCGCTGCCCTCTTGGGGGCAGAAAATACAATTGCGAGTAATGAGAATTCCCATACGTTGACGTATGCGATCACCTTTCCGACTATTATATAGAGACGTACCACGTGCTCCGACACTCCCGAAGTATACACGGCTTTATTACGTAGATTATATTCCTATGTTTGTATTCCAGCATATCCTCGACACGCACATTCATAACTGGCAGGGATATATTTATCTCTGACCATGGCAACCCCCTGGCGCGCTCTCACCTTCTACGAACTTCCCCCGGCAGATGAAATCTAATTTTCTGCTGAAATAATATATCTCCGCTAACGCACGCGATATCTCTATCCTAATTATTCCCCTCGCTAATCCCGATTATTTGTCTCTTTTTCAATGTACTTTTCTATTTGGAGATGGATTGCCAGTTTCTGATACTGTACGTACAATACGTGCGAGAGCTTGGATCTACGGCTCGCGAAGGACGCCAAAAGCTTCGACCTAATTTACGTAAACTGTCCCATTTTTTTTCTCAAACTTATTCTCGGTTCGGCCATCAAGGGGAAATTCGATTGGCAATTAAGCCGGGAAGGTTTTACGACTTGGATTCTTACGGGAAAAAATGCGAAGTAATTAGATCTGATTTTTTTCTCTCCTGTTTCGTGAATATTTGATGCAGAGCTAAATTCGCAGCATCCTTGAAAATAATTCATCAAGTATCGCGAGAAATTCCTCCCTAACCCCTATTTTCCCGTCAGCTTCGCTGAAATCTTTGCCATTCTTCGAAATCTGCGCATTCTTAGTCATTCCTGTAAACTATTTTCAAATTCTTGTCCCCGTCGAGGGCTGGATAATTAAGAGAGGCTATGCGCGTATAGACACTTTTTGAATATAAAAATAAAAGAGTTAAATTATTAACACGTTATCTGTCAACAGATTTTTCTTTTCCAAATTTGAAAATAATTCATACTTTATTCTACAGTCCTTCAAAAGAATATTGATAATAATCGTTTTTTAAAAATAATTTTGCCTCGAATGCTTGTTTTTTAATAGTTTAAACAATAAATATGTGAATAATTTTAAACTATTGAATGTTATTGTAAACATGAAAGTCGTCTATATATTGTATATCGTTTTTCTTTCGTTAATTGGCCTCAAGATACTGTCGTATTTTTATATAAAAAATGTCAACGTTCTAAGAAAAAAACAAAGGCTCCATATTTTAATAATTTATTATGGAAAAGTCACCTTTGTCGGGGATTTTACCGCGTATACATTCTTAATAGAGTACGAGAAAGAAAACTGGTGTTACGTCAATCTGAAAAATGCTCCTTTGTGATTTCAGTCGGTTCGAAAATACCGCAAAGAGATGAAATTGTAATTTTAATGCCCCGGAGAGTGGGTTTTACAAATTCTTACAGAGAATGTGGAAGTTTTCGAGGATAGAGGAGGAAAGTTTTCGACTGCGTTTGTGATAGGATGACCCATCTTCGCACTCGGGGGGAAGACTCCGTGTCGATTATAATATTTGTCTTCCTCGAGAACTTACCTCGAAAGCTCATACCAATTTCACGGCTTGACGACACCGCTCCCGAAACGTGGCAAAACCTCTCACGTTCCCGAGGTCACAGCACATACGCCCTCCTTTGCCATAGATCGATCCTTACCCCACCTCCCCAACATCAAACTGTGTCAATTATTTGCCGACCTATCGCAAAACATCCTTTCGACGCGAAACACTAAATATTCGAATCTCTCACAGTTTTTACTTTTTTTTTTTTTTATTAAAAAATATTACTTTTACCTCGTACACTGACTTATGCAAAAAATACCGATGTAAATATTTCGAAATGAATCCCATATTATTGAATTTTTATTCTCATCAAACACATAAAATTTTTAATATCATTTTAAATGAGAAACTTTTTCAATTTATGCAATTGGGAGTAATGAATATCAAAAAGTTTCATCGTTTCTGAAAAATTCGAGTAGACCTCCGATGCTGATTTCTTTATTGCGAGATCGATTTTTTTTCTGTTTCTCGAGCATACTTGTTCTTTTTTTTAATTTATATTTAATACCGGTTTATATTTCGAAAGCTCGGTAGCCATGCAGAAGGTAAACTTTTCCGCAAATCCAAACTCTGGTTTTTCCATTCCGGATACATAATAACGAAAGATATACGTGTTTTGCGAAGTTTAGCAAACGAAATCATAGCGGAGTTTAACCTGAATTGATGAATAAAAGATCGAATGTGAAGAGAGACGGACAAAGAGTGCGGGAGGTATGAACGCGGAACGTTCGGAATTTCATTAAAGAGAAAAATTTATTACAAATTGCAGAACCGTCGGCGCTTAGGATATTTATTTAAAGGAAAAAGGGTACGGGATACATATTTGTATACACTGACCGAGCTCGTCGTACGGAAGCGAATAAGGAAAACAGCGACGAGGAAAAAATAGGCAAATAAAAGTAGGAAACTAATTTAATCCCAGAAAGGAGTCACTGAATGAGCAAGTGAGAGAGATATTGATTTATTCTTATCCCATTTTGCCTCAGGCAAAGTGCATAATAAAGAACAATTTATTCAGAAAATTATAAAAAAGTAATAAATATTTTCAAGTACATGCTAGAAAAATATTTCCAGCAAAAAAAAAGAGAGAGTCTTGTAAGAATGTGGTATCACATAGTTGTTATTTTTTCTCTCGTATCGACATAATCTCAGCCAATAAATTTCAAGTCACGTTCGTTCAGTCTTGTTCACATACAAAGCTTTATCTTTTTTGCCCATTCCACAAAAAAACTCAAAGAAATAAAACCTCTGTCGATATCCTGGATGTTCGATATTTTCCAAAGTTCATAATTGTTCGCTCAGCGAAAAACAACAAATTTAATAAGTTTGTACCGGGACATAAATTTTATTCCACAGAAAATTATTCGAAGAAAAAAAAATGTTGAATTATACGACCTAGATTTTTATTCAATACTTTAAAAATATTATAATCGTTTTCTCGACCGTATATAAGCATAAAAATGATAATATTGTTTTATTTCTTGTTCAGAGTCTGTCCGAGGGCGTCCAGAGCCAAGCGAGAGACGACGGAGAAGATAAAGTATCGCCTCGGAATCCAAAGTAATTTCGGAGTTGGAATTTTTTTTCAAAATAATAACGCTTCGAGATAAGGAAAGCGAGAAAAGAAATAAAGAAAGGGAAAGGAACGAGCATCAATCACTCCGCGAACGAAATGAGTAACCGGTACGCTCGTTTGATGGATACCGGAATATTATTTTCAATCTCATCGATCGCAGAGTCCTCGACAGGATCCGCATATCGAGACGAAACGAGTGAATTGTTAATGGCATCTCGGAAGATTGCTCGGACGTAGTCCCGGCGTGGCAGGTCGAGTTCCGTCTCCTGCCAATCTCAATGGCACCTAGAACAGGAAATTGACGAAGATAGGATCCTCAGATTCTCCGAGAGATATTAGTAACGAGAGGACGAAAACGAGAAGAAGAAATTGAGAAGGAAAGACTCGGATAAATCTTTGACAATTCGACGAAATTGAGAATTACGAGTTCTCGGAATAGAAGAGAAAAATACTAAAATATACAACAGAAATGAATAAAGAATAATTTTCGAAAAATCAATAAGAACGAGCGTAAGGATTTCCCGACATTGAGAAAATTTCTATGAGATAAAGAGAAAATAGGAGAGACGTTGATCATACGTTTGGAGACTTTTATGGATTTTTTGAATCGATACTTCTCAAGATTAGTCTCGTTGAGAGAAAAAAAGAAGAATCATGAATTTAACGATACCGTACCTGACCAGCGATGAGAATGTGACGAATACGACGGACTCGACGATTCCGAACTGCGGCGCGGATTTGCCGATTGTGCCACTGGTAACGCAGATTTTGTACTCGATAGTCTGCATCGTCGGTCTTCTGGGCAACACGCTCGTAATCTACGTTGTTCTGCGTTTCTCGAATATGCAGACCGTGACGAACATTTACATCGTAAATTTAGCGATCGCGGACGAGTGTTTTTTGATCGGGATTCCGTTCATCGTGACGACGATGTCGCTGCGATACTGGCCCTTTGGAAAAGTAATGTGCAAGGCGTACATGACGACAACGAGCATAAACCAATTCACGAGCAGCATTTTCCTCTTCATAATGAGCGCTGACCGGTACATAGCGGTTTGCCATCCGATTTCTTCAACGAAAATGAGAACGCCTTTCATCTCGAAGATCGTTTCTCTCTCCGCGTGGGCGACGTCCGTCCTCTTCATGGTCCCGGTCTTCCTCTATGCCAACACGGGCGAAACCGAGGGTGGAATGTCCTGCAACATTTATTGGCCGAACGACCATCGCGGACAGACGACTTTTACACTCTACTCGTTCATTCTTGGCTTCGCCATTCCGTTAATTCTTATCCTTATTTTTTATTTTCTAGTCATAAGGAAATTGCAGACTGTAGGACCGAAGAATAAGTCGAAGGAGAAGAAGAGATCCCACAGGAAAGTGACGAAGCTCGTTTTGACTGTGATTACGGTTTACGTTCTCTGCTGGCTTCCCTATTGGTTGACTCAGGTCGCTCTGATCTTCACGCCGCCGAAACAATGCCAATCAAGGATCGGAATTACTAGTTTTCTCCTCGCGGGATTTCTCAGCTACTCCAACAGCGCGATGAATCCGATTCTTTATGCTTTTCTCAGCGACAATTTTAAGAAGAGCTTTCTCAAGGCTTGTACCTGCGCAGCTGGCAAAGAGGTCAACGCGACACTTCACATCGAGAATAGCGTTTTTCCGAGGAGAAACAAGGCGAACGGTGCAGCAGATCGTCTTCAATCAAACCGACTCGTCACTCCGGGCAACTCGAGAGCCGATCTTGAGGATGATGACGGTGAGAGAGGACTCTTGATCAGCAAAACTTCCACTACGACTCTCACCATGACATCCAGATCAAATATCACCGTGAGTACCAGCGAGGCCAGAGACCAGAGAGACCAGAGGGACAAGGATATGCTCAAAAACGGGGCACAGCTGACTCTTCTCACTCAAGTTTAATCGAAAATCATTTTAACTGAGAAATGGAAATTTCTGGGAAATCAGGTTAGCGAATGCACTGGAAACATTCGCCCGAGTCGAAGTTGCACGAGCTCTCTATATAGGAAGGAAAAAAATTATCGAAAGATTTACTGGAAAAATCGTACGTCCTAAATTCGTACGGGTTTCACGAAAATTCAATTTCGTTCCTTCCCGATAGGAAAATTTGATGTAAAGATAAGAAATGACATTTGCAAGCCCCGGGAAGGGGGATTGACTCACTCTCGTTTCCCCGCGATAGGAAATTTCACTGGAAAACATGAATAACGATTCAATGGCTGGAAAGCTACAAATCGTCGGTCTAACTCTTTTTTAACCATGTAACAAAAGAATCAGAACTCCGATGAATGGCCACATTAATTTGTGCAACAATGCAGGCAGCGAATCAATATATCCGGGAAAGCGTAATGGGAGACGAAAGATACTGTCAAAAACAGTAAATTGTACGTACACAATCTTCCCTCTCGCGATCCCCCGCAACCTTCCCTTCATAAAATCAATGCTGAAATGTCCACTGTGCTTTCCATTTGCGAGAGTTTACTCTCTTGTGATACACAAAACTAAACGGGAAATTCGCTCATGGAAGAGTGACAGCGAGATTGGGAGATCGAATTTCATCTGGTCGATACAGAGAGCCCGCTTCCTACGGATTGAAAAACAAAGAGATCAACCGATTAGGGATACATATTGAGGGACACCCGCAAATTGAAATCCATAAAACAGAATCGATGTTTACACTAAAAAATTGTATAAATGAGCGAAAGCGAGAGAGAATCGGTAAACTTAGTATTTATACAAAAACCGCACGTGAGTCCTGGAACAGACCAAAAATTGAAAAATCGATGAAAGAGTCAAGAGTGTAAAGATTTAGTCAATTGTCGTTAAAATCCAAGAATACAGAGTATGGTCTAGTCATAATATTATTAATAATAACTGTGCTGTGTCTCGATAAAAAAAAGGTTAAAAAAAGCCTAAAAAAAGAAGAAACGTAAATAAAAGAAAAGAGACCCCTGGAGCTTTGAGAATCTGTCTAATTTCCAACTCTCGCAAAATCTTTCGCACGATTCAAATAAACGAAAAAGAAATCTGGCAGGCTCCAAGGTTACGTAGTTGTTTGTTATTACTGTGTTTAAAAAGAACGGCAAGCGAAAAAAAAGAAACGAAATAGAGAAATAATCGAAAGAATTATTAAGAGGTAAAAACTATGTACAATTCTTATAAAAAAATTGAAAACGAAAGAGCAGGAAACGAAATAAAAATTATCGTTGCATAGACGTCAGTTAATATATTCGATTAGGTATTCTATATTTTTACAAGTAAACGGTGGTTTGAATCGAATAATCAAATTGAAAGAGAGACAGAGAGAGAGAGAAAGATCGTTCTTATCGTAAAAACTGCATTTCAACGAACGGAATCTCATTACGGAGATACGAGGTAGATCAAGTGGCGTTTTTCCGTGGAAAGTTTTCCTGAACGTGGAGAAAACTTATCGATTCGTTTCACTTGGAGATTGCGGATTCGAGTGGTGTCGCAGACGAGCTCAGGAAAAAGGAATGCTCAACGAGCAAGATAAAGATTTCTCGTTAAGATAGACTGCATTATCGACCGCAGTTTCGCGCATCACGAGATCAATACCATTTTCCAACGTATGTGGGTTTATTAAAGAGATTTTCGAAAATAATGGACGGATCAACGTGTAGGCTGTCAATCGCGAGACAAAAGACAACGATAATGAGGAGCCGCAACCGCACTTTCCGAATATACACATATTTTCAACCATCTCCAAAAATTCAATACTGAAAACAAATTATTAAATATATCACCATTAATATTTGTTTAAATATCAAGTACGATCTCGAGCAAGCTTGAGGAGGATGAAGGAAAAAAGAACTTTCGTTTGTCAGATGTTTAAGGGCAATTTCCCAAGTACACTTCGTCAGGATAAATCTTTGGAAAATTTGAACAATCTTGAGATTTATCGCGGCTCGAAAGCTGTAAAAAATTCTCGTAAAAATCGTGAAAGTTCGAGTGGAAAGAATTTGATAGAGATCCTCAAGTGAAATGTACTTTCGGAGCGTAATAATGTCTCGGACCAGTGGTACAAGGTAACGCAGACTCGTCTTTACCGCTTGACATAAAGACGGTCCTCACATTAGAAAAAAAGATGAAGAAATAATCCTGCCAAAAGGAACGAAAAGGGGGGAAAGAGTTTACGTGCCTAGTCTGGTACCATAATTTCTTTCATTTCGGATGGAAGGACGTTCTTCCGTTAAATAATTGCGTCACGTATTCTTTCCAAGAGCCCGTCGTCATTAGAATTCATTTTTAATTAATTTTGTGAGATACTAAACTGTGATTAAATATATTCCATGTGACGGCCTTGCAGCCTACCCATCACTCCATTATTATTCTCAGGCTGATAAATACATTGTCATTATTTCAAAGCACACCATTCAGGGATTACAGGATTTTCGACAGTGTGTATTATTCTATCCTAGTCACAATAAAAGGTGTATACTCTGCATCATCGAATTTCCATTGATTATATACCGACTACGAATTCGAGAATACAAGTGTCATTATATTTTTTAATGAAAGTCTTTCCTTCGAACTTCTATCTGTGCCATTACAAAAAATGCAGCTCTACGAAATACTTCCCAATGTAGAAAAAAAAATACAAAACTCACACATTGTCTTAACTAAATTTTCTATTTATTTTTTCGAGATGATTTGAGGGAGACAAATTGTAAAAAAAAGAGTATAAAAAAAATTTAATAATCATTTCATTCATAATCCTAATATTTTAAATTTCCATCCGACAAGTTTGTAACAATACACTTTGAATTTTTGTACACACTGAACTTTTGTACATCACAATAATTTTTTTGAGAAATGTTCACTATGTTGATTCTGTAAATATTTACAAACTCTAACAAAAGCGAATCGACTTGTGTATGATTGTATATATATTTATGGATATATGCATATAAATAAATATATATATGAAATAATATAATATTAATATATGCCGTTAATCGGCTCATGAAAGAAAAAAAGCAACTTGTTCGAAAATGTCACTGATGCGAAAATTTAAATTTCGTACACATTTGAAAATGAATGTCTGAACGTTATTTGTTATAATTTTTTTGAAAACAAAAATAAATGACGGGGATGAAATTTGAAGTGAACGAATCAAAGGGTTTTTATTCATCGAATTTCGGCGAGGTAATATTTTTTTAAAAATGTGAGGACGAATGTGCGAATCCAGGTTGGTAGGACCTCACAGAATTCCTTCGACGGTATGCTAAATGCATTATTTTATTGTATCGGTTATGTGCTTAACAGTTTACAAGTATTACCAGATTTTTCGTGTCAAAGCAAGAAGAGAACGAATTTTTTTTTTTACAATAGAAACTGCGATAGTTTTCTAAACTTGAATAAGAAAAATGACGAAGAATGGCTATTACAAAAAAAATAAACATTTGTTATTTATTTCTAATGTCAATGCTTAGCTGAGATCCCTCTATATACGTGAGTGGGTTTTTATCAGATACGAACGTTTGCGATTACTTTTGTTCCATCACTTTTTCTCATATCAATTTAAATCTATCCTTACGAGCTACGAACATATATACATATAAACACGCAGTCACGAGGGTTGCGAGGACCCCACGGAAGATTGCACTGTCTCAATATTTAAAACCCAAACGAGTCTTATGTTTTAAGATAAAGTTACGTGATATTTCTCTTTCGCTCAAATCCTCTGATGTAACGAGAGCTCAGCATGTGTGCTCTTTGATTCGCACTTTTATCAATTTTGACCGTATCCTCGTATTTTTTAATCTTTCTCCAACGAAACTTCAAATGTAATTACGTATCAGCAATTAATTAGCATATTTACAAATGCTGAAATCTTATCTTGCCCGATACCGTCTCAATCACTCTGAGAATGGAAAATAATAATGAAAATTCGGCACTTGGCCCAATTCTGAATCAAGAAAATTGTTCATGGTAGTTTCTTATTATCGAAGCTGCTTTGTTTTGTCAATATAGCGTATGAACGGAATGATTTTACACTTGATAAATTTTTTTTAACATTATCAGTAATTGTCCGAATACTCGACAGAGATGAGCTTGAAGATTATTCGCGTTCACATGGTTTTCTCTTGTTATATTCTTTCTTGTTAATTGTACAATTATTGTACAAGATTGTTTCATCTTTATGGGCGAGAGACGAAGAGGGGCATTCACAGGTCAGGTAACTACGTGTAGAGTAAATAATAATAATTATTATTTTGTAAATATTAATAGCATTATACCATAACGAGGCTGGATCAGCCATTATGCAAACCGTTACGCCAAAAACAACCATATCATGAACACGACTGCAAGCCACAGAAAACACTTGGACATGTATTGATCATCTTCATGCTGTGGTGTTCCTCGAGGTACTGTGAAAAAAAGTTAATTTCATTATTCATCATTTTTCTAATATTTCAAAAAAATATCTACACATATTGTAATTTGATGTAAAAATGTACTTGAATGTTATTTTCTTACCAGAGCCTGTTCGTAGTTCGCCAAAGTTGAAAGTTGAAGTAAAAAATCCAAATGGAAATGCACCTATTCCAAAGGACATGTGAAAACCACCATCTCCAAAACCGAGTCCCGAAAAACCATTGCCATCGGGTTCCGACCTCTGACCAGCCGGACGTGGCGGAATTGTATTCCTAAATGAAAAATTGAAGAACATTTGCGGGCTTGTAAAACATTTTCCATTTATTGCTCATTTTTTAAATAATAATTTCATTGTATTTACCTTGGATCTTCCTGCTTTGTAGCTCCACGTCCGTACAATGGAATGACTTTTTCTTTACTTATTGCAGCTTTGCAGACAGGGCACACTTGTTTGGAAGGTCTGGTCTCCAACCACTGATGTAGACAAGGCCAACTACAAACATAATATTTATTAATTACTTTCAACATTGAAACAAAGAAGACTGACTGTATAACGTTTACTAAAAAATGCTTACCAAAAAAGATGACCACACATACTGACAACTGCATCTTTTGCAGCGTCGAGACAAATGTTGCATTCGAACATTCGATCATCTCTTTCCTTTTCCTCACTCGTCGATCCCGAAGGCCTGGATGGTCCAGGCTGTTCCTCAACAGTACTCATTGCGTTTGATCTCTACAAAATAAAAATATATTGAATAATTGGAAAAATCTTGAAAACTAATTAATCCAAACTGACCAATTATCAATCTCTACGAATTTATCAGAAACGATAAATTTCTGGGTCTACATTGTGAAATATGGTGGATAAGAAGACATGTACCTTTAATATAAAAAGAAAGTGAAAAAGTAAAACTAGAAAAACAACGTATTTAAAAATAGAGAACGAAAACGTCACGAGTTCTGTTCTGTAGAAAAAAACAGCGCACATGCACGTACACACAAACAGGTTTGTGGTCTGCTCTTATCGGATGAGCTACACGGGAAAAGGGGAAAAATACTTCTGACGAGGATATTCCAGAAAAATTGCAGAGAACTGATGAAGCTATACTTGATGATGTTTTGAGATAATGTGAATTTGCGATTTACATGCACGATTAATTTGACAGTTGGCGGTAGGGGATTTTCGACGCACAACGTAAAGCGAGACACTACATTATACTTTATCGCAATCGTTCTTCCGGAAGGCCGAATTTTCTGTATTTTATTTACTTTATAGAATTATTACCACTTTAAAATAAACGAGACTTTGATCTCAATTATTTCACACGTCGTCTTTCAATTCGACTATATACCGAAATAAAACGTATCAAATGTGCCTAACTGGCATTGCCTCTCGTCCCCACCGAACCCCTTACGATGGGCTGACTCGCTACGCACACGTCAGTGCTACGCGATCGACGTAAGATGGTGGGGCCGCGGGAGGGGCAATAGGCCAGGAGAAGGAGAAGGAAAACGATGATTGTGACTTGCGACAACAACTAGCCCCGTCAGATTTTATTATTTTAGGATTTATAAGATACCGTTTGGAAATGATCATTTGAATTAGACAACATTACTGGTAATGATGACATATTTGTACTTGATTGAGCAAAATTTTTAAGAGTTAAAATGTACTGCATTTCGCGCATAAAAAGTTAAAAACGAGGTTAAATCGTTTAATTTGTCATGGATAATTGATACATTTATTTGTGCGAATTAACATACACTGTTGTTTCTTTTTTAAATGGAGAAATGTTTTAATACACATATATTTAGCAATGAACATGTGAAAATTCATGAATGTGCATAAAAAAATTATAATTATAGATGTTTTCAGCATCGGAACATTAGATCTCATCTTTGGCTGGTTTTAAGTTTCGTTGAAATCCTTTGTCCCTCAGTAGATTATTACATTCCTCTCGTGTCAGAACCGAAAGTTCCAGCCTTTCCATAACCTGAAACATTCGGATATTTGAAAAATATCATTGGACAAGGTAAAATATAAAATATTATGTTGTTGATATCGAAATCATTCTTACCTCGTTATGATGATCATACAGAACGAGTTCCGGACTAGCTCCCTGAATGTGTTTAAAGGATACTCGGTCGCTGATTAAAATATTAAGGAAGAACAATTGAAATAATTTCAATTTGACTTTATGTGAATTTTGAAAAGGATACTAATTAGGTACGTCTTCAAAAATAAATTGTTTCACATCGGTAAGTCTGTTGAGTTTGCACCCACTGCAACTCTGAAAACGAAAGTTTCCATTATTTCCATCAGAAGAACAATTAAAATATAAAAACGTTGAAAACTACAATTCACTCACATTTTTTAAACAAAATAATCATAAACACAAATGCGTTGATAAGAAAAAAAATACAAGTTTTAAGAAGAAATAATCAATAATTCATGCATAATAATAACGGTAGGACGAGATTTGCCGTTTTCGAGTCATCTGTTTTAATTCGTGCTGTCTCGTATTGCGTCAATGACATGAACAAACAATAGCATGAGAACAGAACAAAAGTAATTAGTCACCTCGATTACTGCTTTAGAGTAGGGAGAGTCTTTTGGTATTGTTGACGTGCTTGCCAAAATAGCCGGCAAAAACACAAGAATGAATACTGTACTCGCGGCGTGAGCCATTTTTGTTTGATGCCCAAACGTCACTGCTTATCTGCGTCTAGCAACGAGAATATTGAGTTTCGTAAACCGTTTATAAAAGACAGATCGAAATAAAACTTGATATGTGACAACAACGGTAAAGTTTAAAAAATCCAATCACTTTTTTATCGTTCCCAGTGAGGACTGTTGGAAATATAGGAAAATGTCGGAGATTTCCAAAACAGACAATTGTCAATAGCTACAGATATTTCGCGCTTTTCCCCTAACCCCTTTTTGCACTCCGAATTTACCAATGGCGTTATCTGTTGCGATTGAAAGCTACTAAAAGTTTCGAGTCGATAAGAAGGACCGTGACACAAAACGGACTCTATCATACAAGAGCGCTAAAAGAGAGAAATTAAAATTTATTCCAAATAAATAATAATTCAATATATCAATTTTCTGAGTGCTAAATTTTTCGTTTCTATCTCATTTTCCTGAAATGTTAATTCTAGCTTTAGATCTTATTCTCTTAATCGTCGACCGGTAAGAACTTATCACGTACGCACATTGAAACACAAAAGTTAGAGAATTGATACGTGGCGTTATCTATCAATTTTGCAAAATACTATACAGCGGCAGCTAATTTTATCGGCTGGTGGCGCTGGTCAAATGTTTTTCAATAATCTCCGCAATATTAATCTTCAAATTTTTTCACCGCACGAACTACTTCTGAAAATTTTCAATACTTAATATAGATTAAGAATTCCTTAAAAATAAAATGACGAAATAAAGTTTAAAATATTAATCATTTTAAGAAGTTTTTATTGCAATATAATTCGTTATATATATTAGATCATACTGACACAGTTAAGAAACTCAAATGTCACCCTGCAATTTTTTAAAGTATTCATATTTTTTTAAATGGACGTTTGCGTTCTAAATGTAAGAAATATCGACTGTGTATAGTCAGCTTCAAAATAATATGCCCACATTGGTAAAACTTTTTCTCAAAAGTTGCAACAATAAATTTTTTCAAAGGAAAAAGTTGACCGTTCGCATCGAGGTACGGGTGGCAAAAATATATGCACTGCAATTAACTTCGTTAATTAACGCACCGTAGATAAATATCGGGAAATAATCCGTCATAACGTGTTTAAGAGAATAAATAGCGAAAATATATAGTATCGATATTACAATGATCGTACTTGGCACGAAAATTTATCGAGAGATTATTATTTGAATCCTCCCGAGTAGATATTAATTATTATCTACAAAAAAGATGAAAATTTCTCATCCATCGATGGATCAATTTTTCTTAAACCGACTCTACATTTCTGGTTCCGGTGCGAGTTTAGCGTATCCAAGCTTTTGCAGGACGTCCTTAATATCTCTGTAGACACTTGCATCCTCTATGGTGCTCGGAATCTGAAAAAAGATTTAATAAATATTTGATTTTATTTTTGGAGTAAAAAAAACATTTTTTTTTTTTTTCATTACTTTCATCATTCTCGATCGGGCTAGATCCGCGATCGACTTGCGGCACGTTTTTCCGGAACGAGTCCTTGGCAATCCTTTCACCGCTGCTGCCAACTTGAACGAAGCGATCGGCCCGATCAGTTGTCTCACCCGGTCGACCAATTCTTGATTTATCGTTTTCTCATTTTTCGTCGTATCTTGATTAAATCATATTTAATTTAAAAAAGTGACAAAAGCTCATTGAATAAAAAATTATCAGTTGAATATTTTTTGAAAACTCTTTTTACAAGCATTTTCGTTCTGCAATGGATTTAAGATAAAAAAGATGATAATAGAGAAATAGAAAAACAAGTTACCGCGTCTCATGACGTAGAGGCAAAGAGGAATTTCACCCTTGGCGTGTTCGGGAACGCCGACGACCGCGACGTCGACGACGTCAGGATGGGAGAGGACGACATCTTCCAGAGCAGAAGTTGACAATCTGTGACCTGCTACGTTTATCACATCGTCAACTCTCGCTGTTACGTACACGTAACCGTATTCGTCGACGTAACCAGCGTCCATGGTGTCATAATATCCCTGTAGCAGTTCATTAATTAGTTGATCAAAATTTCTTTCAAATCACTTTTTAGATTTCGAAAATTTCGTTTAAAAAAATTTGACGCATGACTTACAGGGAAGTTTGAGAAATATGTGCTCATGAACTTTTCTGGAGCCAAATACAACGTTGACAAAGTTCCAGGCGGAAGTGGCAGTTTGACCACTATTCTGCCAAGTTCGTGGACCGATGCGACACTTCCGTCTTCTCTGAGGACTTGGACTGAGGGCAGAAATAATAAAATCGGAAAATAGAATTGACATCACGAAGGCAGATAAGAATTCTATTCTCATTGTGTCGATAAATTGACGATTTGATACGATGAATTCTATTGAGCGGAACTCACTATTGTATCCCGGAAACGGCAAGCCCGTTGTATACTTCGGAGGTGACGTACTATGGCCCAATCCAAGACAGGTCGCTGTAATGGCGTGTCCTGTTTCAGTTTGCCACCAATGATTAAGTATTGGCACTTTGAAAACGTTCTCGGCCCACGCCTTTGCGTCATAATCACAATGCTCTCCAGCGACGAATATCGCCTTCAAACTAAACGTCGCCAATTACGTTCGATTGTCAATATCAATGTCAATACGTCGGATGAGAGCTTAAATAATCGTTATTTTCGAACTCACGATTTGGTCGAATATCTGCTGCCGAGAACGCAATCGGGATCGCATCTTCTCAGGACTCGAAGCGCAGTTGGCACCGTGAAAAGTGCATTTACGCTGTGCTGATGAATTACTCTGAAGATATAAGAAAAAGAATGAGAAAAATAAATAAAAAATTACAAAAAAAAAAAATTTATTTCGTACCTGAAATATTGTCCAGCGTCAGGCGTTCGATCGGGTTTTCCCTCAAACATGACACTCGTAGCTCCATAAAGCAGAGGTCCGTAACAGATGTAAGAATGTCCAACAACCCAGCCAAGATCCGAGGCCGTCCACCATACGGAATTCTTGTCCATCCCGTAGAGGACTTTCATGGTCCAGCACAGAGTTGCTATGTGACCGCCAACGGGTCTCTGAACGCCTTTCGGGGTGTCTGCAATATTCAAATAAAATAAATAACAGATCTCTTTATAAATCAAGAATTTCTGATGGATTAATATTCATTATTTCTTTCATCGAATTGCCAATTTACCCGTTGTTCCGGAAGTATAAAGAATATAGAGAGGATCGTTCGCTTCGACGGATACACAAGCATGCGGCTTGGACCTCTCCACTAATTTATCCCAGTCTTCCTGATAAGGCAGAAGAAGAGACTCCCACACGCCTCTTCTCTGATAAATAATACACTGCGGCCTTCTCACCGTGATCAGTTCCATAGCTTCGTTTATCATTGTCGTGTATCTGCTCAATTAATAAAATGTTTATAGCCATGAGGAACTATTTTTCCATCTCCAACTTTTTGAGGAAGAATAAACTATTAATATTTTCGGATCGAAAAAAAAAAAAAAAATTGTTCGACGGAATATAGAAGCGTGATTTTTTATCTCACTTTATCATCCTGGATGGTTCTAATCCGCAGCTAGCTCCGATGATGACTTTTGGCTCGGCATGATCGATCCTCGCAGCCAATTCTCTCGGCGCGAAGCCTGTTAATTTCTTCGTATGAAAGATTCGTCGGGTTAATGGCGGAAGCGTAATGGGGACGAGGGGGAAAATAACAAAATGTGCGAGCGAGTGACGCGAGGTTTCTCATCTCTCCGCTGTGGCGAAAGGGGAGCAAAAGACTCATTCGAGAGAGATCCAAACGAATACGGAGATGCGAAGGAAGATGTGAACGAAAAGTGTGTTACATCCAGACGGATATTTCGTAACTCGTCTCACGATCATTCTTTCGTTTTTCTTCTTCAACGTCACACGTATCGAGCTCCGCGAGGAGAGGCTTAACTCATTTTTCAATTCGTAGAAGTCGCTCATGCCGGCGAGCATACTGATAAGTCTTACATCCCCGTGTGACGCAAACCCCTTTTCTCGCTTCCACCTTCCGAGATGAGAAAACGAGTGAAATCGTTAAATTTCCACGAAACTCTTCGAATTATTCCTCATGTGGAATTTACCCGTAATAAATTTCCATCTCTGCTCTTTTCACCATCGATTTTCTCAAAATAAATTGGTGGTTATTTTTTTTTTTACGCGGATGAGACTCAATATCCGGCGGGGAAGTCTTCGTGAAAGTAATTCGGGGCTACGAGTTATTGTTTGTTCTTAAATCTAAATTTGTAACTTTTGTTGCACGATTCTGAGTCTTACCTCCAAAGACAACCGAATGAACGGCTCCGAGTCTGGCTGTCGCCAGAATAGATATTATCGTTTCTGGAATCAATGGCATATAGATGAGTACCCTGTCACCCTTACTGACGCCCATATCGGCCAATGCACCCGCGAGCCGTGAAGTTTTTTCCAACAATTCATCGTAGCTCACTTTGCGCACCGTCGAAGTCAACGGGCTGTCATGAATGAGCGCCGTTTTTTTTCCTTGTCCGGCGATAACGTGACGATCGACCGCGTTGTAGCAAGCGTTTATTTCCCCGCCGACGTACCTGCAAAGAAAAAAGAAATTTCTATGAAAAATTAAGTTCTCTGACATAATTTCGTTCGACGCTGAGGATTAATTTTCGTTTCGAGGCTTTTTTGTGGATTGATCGAATCACGAGTGAAAAAACAAAATTTCATTTTTCTCTACCATTTCGTGAAGGGTGGATTCGAGTGGTCCAAAACTTTGTCCCAAGGCTTGGTCCAGTCGACGCATTCGGCCACTTCGCTCCAAAATTCCTCAGGACAAGCGATCGATCTTCTGAAGGCTTCATCGTACGCGGGGCTTCGGTACGGGTTTTGATTCACGATGAAATCTTAACAAACAAAAAATCAGTATATTCATCAAACATTTTATATTATTGAATAAATGAATAAATGCACAAATAGAGATTTTTCTCACCGTCCTTAGATTCTCCATTTCTCGAAATTCTCGTCCTCGCGATACGAGATTCGAAACTCTTCTCATTCCCATCTTGGAGCTTCTGCTCCAAATAATCGCCGTTCACATCCGACAACATTTTGATTATTGATTATCAGAAATGAGCAATTCGAGGTCGGTGTATTTTTGCGTGCAATCAGAAGTCGTAGAAACCCGATAAAGTCGTAGTATCCACAGAGAGGATTCCATTCACCGTACTTTTCAAAATTCCTCCGTATCTGAGAGACATTTTTTATTGATTTTCATTATCGATTATGAAGAAAAAAAATGTTATTCTCTATTCTTTGATACGTTAAAGTTTAATTGATCAATGGAAATAGAGACGATCGGTCAAACTCCGATGCTGATATGAATAATTACGGGAACGAGAAACGTGCCAATGACTCGACAACAATGAAGCGGTAATCAAATGAACGAAACGACAAAAAAATGGTAATTTCCCTTTATGGTGAATCCAATGGAGATGGGAATATGAAATCACGATTCTAGCATCGTTTTGCATATTAGATAAAAATTTGAATGTCGGTTCTTTCCTCAATGACTGTCCCATATCATTTTTTTACAGGAGAAAAAACTTTCCATTTACGATCTCAGAAGAAATCTATAATATGGTGAACGAAATTCATTTTGAGGAAAAAAATTTGCGCGCAAGTGTAAGAAAGTAAGGGAAAAAGGAAAAATAAGATTCTTCGTTCCAAGTATACGTATGTCGGACTAAATTGAATTTGTACTACTGCTTTCCCCGACACATCCTTTTCTTCGTCTCCAGCACGTTAGAATTCCTCCCCACAAAACTAATACTTTGATGGATGTTCTCGAGCGTGGGCTGAGTGAGATTCGAGCACCGTATAAGAATTCAACTAATTCGTACTCGAAACTTTTTTGTGCCTCGAATTAAAAAGTCCGCTGATTCAATGAAGAATAAAATACAGCAACAAAAAAAAAACGTCAAAAGCAATCAATAAGAAAATGTTCACTTCACTATTCCAGCACGTACGTAATTTTCTCCAGATGATCATAAACTGAGATTCACTTCATCCTTTTATATTTATTGCATTTTTCTCGTTCCGGGGACGGTTTAGTTAATTTTCGATTATGAATAAAAATGATTAGACACCGCCGTGTTTATTCGAGCTTCGAATGTCAATCGTCGACTGACCGAGAAACGGGGACCGTCAATTTAAAAAAAAGGAGAGACACATCGGTGTCTGGTGCTGTCGAAAACTGAGGATCGTAGCTTTTGTCTCGGTAGCGGGAAGAAAATGAGGAAACGAAGGAGAGAGAAGGAAGCGAGGGTTCCCCTGTGTGTCACCTCGATTACATTTCGCCTGTCCCTCGTTTTCTCGCCTCATTATACGGCAAAGATTTGAAAAATAAATATATGGAGGCAAAAAACAAAATGTTGTCACGTGACACGTGCTCACTTCCTGCATGACCATTGATCCCTCCGAGAGGTCAACCGCTGTCGGACGGAATAACTTTATTCTCCGAGTATGCGTTGTCGTCGTCGTCGTCGTCTCTCTGCAACTAGCGTAGAAAAAAATAAAAAGAAACGCGCACATGAACGAAATTATTTTATTCTGGAAATAGCGCGACTTTAAGAACTCTCGAGTTAAAAGTAAATCTCACTCTCTTTTCAAATATCCATTTTTTCGGGAATACGTCTGTGAGTTCGACCTACATTAAATTTTAGGCATTAATAAAACATGAGGATTACATTTATTTTAAAGTGTGTGCTTGTTCAGACATTGGAGTAGGATCAACGAGTTATATTACTCTCGATATTACGCGATGAGTTTCATGAATGGAACGTGTAAACGAAAATTTTTAATTCATCGAATTAAAACTGTATAAATATACAATTTTTTTAAAATCGAACTTTTCAGAATTATTTGCTACGGGTTTGCTTAATTGGAGCAATGTTAATACTTCTCTCGCGAGCATCTCCGATATTCGATTAAACGATACTGCGAATTCAACCTTCTGCCTCCGCACTGTCTCCAGTTGGTGATCTCGTTTACGAGCTACGCATCCTCTCCGAGGCGTCTATCTTGAATTCTAAAATGCAACGCAATTCGAATGCATGTACGAGAAAATGTACGCTCGAGGGGAAAACTTTTCCCAATTTGACAAGAAAAAAAGAAGCGAGAAAATAAAAATACTCTCCCGCGATTAAAAAAAATTGTCAGAAAAGATGTTTTTCGTCCAATTTTCTCTCTCACAATTTACTCTCGAGATTATATATGCGTGTTAAATAAGTTTTTTGTTTGTTAATCAAGGCTCAAAAGGTTCTGCGAAATCGCGCCGAAAAATTTTGAAGTTTTTCAAGTGATGCTCGGGAAAGATGAAAATAAAAAAGGAAAAATTGTCACGGAGAGGAAGGAGGCAATCTTGCCTGGTGCATATCTGCGGTTCCGAGCAAAGTTCAATCTCTCGACCTCGCCCGTTCTCCACCCTCATCGACCTCGGGGCTGTTAACACTCTGGCGACGACGGAGGAAGAGATTCCTCAACGTCTAGCTTATTTGTAACGCACAAGAGACCCCTTGCTTCATTCTCGTAACTCTTTTCTTAACTTCTGCCAACGCTGCCATCCACTCTCCCCCTTTTTCTCGCTCCACGAGCGCAAACTTTTCTTCTTAACTTCGGCATGCATGTCCTCTGGGAGCAAAAAAAAAACAATTTGACGAAATGAAAACTTCGTCAGACTCGTCGCATCAGCGAATAATGGCGGCTATTAGATCACGTGATTTTCGATTAATGGAGGACGAAGGGATCAAAGCATTCATTTTGAAGTATTTTGTGATATTATTTCGAGAGGACTATATCTATAATTTGAGAATCGGTCCTATTGAGATTTTTCATAGCAAAGTATATTTAATTTAGATAATCGAATACGAGCTGTAAATGGGATGGAAAAAATGTGATTCCTCAAGTTACCGGAGCTTGAGTTCTCTCTCTCACTCTCTCCGATATTCCAAGTTGGCGTTACGGGACAAGGTTAAATTATAGCCGTTCTGGAAGAAAATTCGCGAGAGTGCGAGAGGATGGCGGAAGGAGAGCAGACGAGGCGGTAGACAAATAACGCGATAGCTCCGATGCGTGTGAACGTCGACATCGAATACGGGGTGTCCTTGAACCTTTTAATTTTCTAAAAAACTCCCGCATTATATTATAACTGTTAATTAAAAATGTTTGTCTCGGAAAATTGATTCTGAGTGTAATGAAATTTTGAGGAGTCGAGTCTCGGGTCATCGAACTTGGAAGGCATCAGAAGAGAGAAGTTCGTATCGAATCGTTTTTTGTTGTGCCGCAGGGCACCCTGTAGACTTCGGATCTAATGAAATTTACTTGGCCACCTGGTGTGCGTCCTCACCGTTGCACCGACCGGTTAAGGTTACAGCGGGCTCTCGTTTCTCCGTGTATATGCTCTGCTATCAATGTCTTTCACTCTCTTTCCTCTTTCTTTCTTCATCTCTTAATTCAACCTACACTTGACAGCGGATTTCATGGACCATTCTCCACGGGAACGGGAGCATTTCCCACGTACTTCCCGCATCGAAATAAATCGGGAAGTTGATACCTTTTTTCAAGCTGGTGACGGAAATTTGTATCGCTGATTATTACGCGAGAGGGGAGGTGAAGGACCAGGAGGAAATGAGATGGATGAAAATGGAGTAAATCTTGGAAAAAGGAAGTGACGCAAACTTCGGGGTAGGTGCATGTTGTTTACTCTCACTCCGGACATGACGACAATGACGAAGAACGCAACCACCAAATAACCCGAGCACTCAATTCTCATTCTATCCCGACGTAGCAAGCAATGATCGAGAGAGAGAGAGAGACGTTTCTTACCTTCGCGGGTTGGTGAGTAGACGCCCACCGCGCTACGTGCCACGAATCGAGCTATTTCAAAGACCAGAATCGCTTTTTTCTTATTCTCATTCCCGAACGGATTAACATAGGCTCCTTTTCTGATCGCGCGAACCCGCTCATCAAAGTCCTCAACGCGAAATTCATGAGAGATATATTTTTTTCGGATTTTTTATCCTGATGACATTTTTTTTTGATTTCCAGTGACTGACAGTTTTCAGTTCTACGTTTCATTTTTATCGGATGCGGATAGTTGTAGAATGAACGTCGTGTACGTCGCAAACGCTTCGATTATCTGATGACAAAAAATTAATTATTTTCACAGATGAATTTTTTTTTTTCATTCAGAGTTTTGTGAAATTTGAGTTACCGATAACAAAAGAGGCAAATCGACAGAGAAAAGTTTTAAGCCCATAATTTTCAAAGGTTTCTTGACCAGGTAGAACCCAAATTCGAGACTCTCCTGAAAAGAAAACTTTTTTGCTTTAATTATCCATGAAGAAATTAATATGATACGTTTGAAAACTCACGAGGGATGAGACGGTCGTTTTCAAGGATGGACCTCCATACCCGAATAACAATGTCCCCAATTCGTTAGCCTTTCAAATTAAGGATCTCAAAGCTTTTAGTCGGGCGAAAAATGAGAAAATGTACTTGACCTCCAATTTAATCGAAACAAACACTCTCAGCCTTGCCACCACGTGGCATTAAATTAAAATAAATTTTGCCATCAATTTGTTTCAGATAGTTGACAAAAAATATTTGTGTACGTATTGATATTTATTTTATTCTCCGGAGCTTATTGTTTCGATCGAAATTATCGTGTCTTTATTCTCTGCATTCGCAAACTCTCTTTTGCTCATTATTTTTCGTGGAATATTCATCGCGTTGTAAAATTTTAATGGACAAAGTAAACGTTGCAAAGATGATAAAAACAATAGTAAATCAGAGCGGAGGATGTAAAAATTCAATTTGTGAGGTTTCAATGAATTCTTACTTTTTTGCAGGCAAAATGCGGCATCGCGCAGAGCAAAACGATCCAATAAAAATTAAGAGCGAACAATGCGAGCATCCTCGGTTTTACGAGGTTGTGCATCGCTTGATCCGCGAGGAACGCCCCGTGCGCGATCAAAGACAAAACCAGTTGACAGAACCAAAAAACTATCTGCAGATTGTAATATTTGTTCAAACTCTCCGCTGAGTCGATGAGCCGACGATGAAGGATGAAAACGTGTTGCACCGTCAGAGGCTGCCAATAAACGCCCTCGCCCGAAAAAATGGAAATTTTTCCTGCGAACATTATCGTCATCGTAAAAACGTGATTTTTTGTTTCCTTTTTAATATCGACAAGGGAAAAAAGTTCCACGGTGTGGAATCGTCGACAAAAAACTTTAATAAAAAAAAAAAAATATTATAAAAACTTAATTTAAATAGCTGTGGCTACGTATTAGTTTTTTATGAAGAAAATATATAATGAAAAAAATATATAATATAAAATAACCTGCAGAAACAATCGTACTGAGCGTCCCGAAGCTTCGAAGCAGAGTGCCGAAGACGAATGAAAATTTATGAATTTCGATCGAGTAAACAGTCAGGAGGAAAACTTTAATTATACTCTCGGGTTTTGTCACGAGCTCGTTAAAGGGATCGCCGATCCAGATTGCCAAACTGAAAGATGTGACAATGACGACGACGGCCAGAAGATTTCCGAGACATTCTACTTTTCGTCGCGAATCCGTCGCCACTTCGAATCTATCAATGGCCTCGAGTGCATCGTCGAAATGATTCGCTCGTATTATGGAAAAAAGCGAGGACAGCAGGTAAACGATTAAAATCTTGATGTGATAGAAGTATTGCGAACCGAGAAACGTCTTGGCGCTTCTGGCATCGAAATTGAGAGCAAATTGTCGAATCTCGAATGCGAAGAGCGCGGCCGCTACGATAATCCCGACGGTCGAATAAATCTTGGACAGTCTCGTTGTTTTTGAGAATTTCCTCAGCGACACGCTGTGCGGATGGCAGCCGAAGATTCGAGAGAGCAAGACGATGAGTTGAAAGTTCCTCGTGAACGGAATCGCGTTTTCTTCCCTCGCGAGTTTCTTCTCCCAGCTAAGGGATGAATTCCATTTTGTCTTTTTCCATTTTTTTTCTTTCAGTTCCTTTCTCGCGATGAATTTTTCGTACGAAACGTTCCACTGTAACTCGCTCATTCGAATTCGCGAACGGGTTTTTCGATATTCGAAACGCGACACCGCAACGGCGAACCGCGAATGCGAAAGAATCCTCCCTGGCTGCGATAAAAAGAAGCAGCTAAATATCGGCGTGTCGATCACGAGTTTGATAACTCCAAATGTTTTAATATATATGGGTGAAAAAATCCTTTACCTCGAACCTGTGTTTATCCGCATAATCTTGAGCTTTTTCTTGCGTGCAATGGTGCCGCATCAGTACTGTTTTAGGCTCTGATGGAAAGCGTGCATTGATTTTTTCCTGATGCTCCATTTTTTTCACAACTGGCAAATAAATTCCATTCGCTGATTTTTTGGCTCGTCCGTCTATGACATGAAACAATTTTTAAGATCAAATGTAAACTTTGAATTTTGAAAAATCGAAAGAAATGATTTTTTTAGCTTGATATATTTGACATAACGAAAAAAAAGTTAAATATAAAATAAAGTATTATCGAAAAAATAGGAAATTAGAAACATTTTTTAACAATTTTCAATATGAGAAAACTACATAATGAATTCTCTTCCGTCATCTGACAATTCAATATCCATTCATTAAAAGGTTTTTAGGAAAAACCTTTTATCGTTACGGATAGACATCTGTCGAAGACTCTTTTTCTATTTTTCATGAAGCTCGCGAGATAGGAAGCGAAGTATTTAGGGAACAGATGGAAAATCAAAGTTACGAATGAGGTCGACGCTTTCGAGTGCAATTTTAATTGTATCGCAAGCGTTAGGGTGTACAGATGTTACTACCCCTTTTGTCTCTCGCCACAAACTCGCGGTATCGCGCAGATAAAAGTTGTCACTCCGTCGCGAAACTTTTTTCAATCTGTCGTCGTAGATGACGTCAGATTTGCATAAATATTTTATCACACCCACACAAACGGCCTAATAAAATTTATTTCATTATAAAAAAGTTAAAAACCTCAAAAATTGATGTACACATAAAAAAAAAATCTGAATTTTCAATTATTCGTTCTCACGGATATATCGAGAATCCTAATTACCAATCTCATAATTATTCTCATTCGGCGCATATAGAAATTTACATATTGATCGATAAATAGGCAATGAGTTCGGAAAGTTTCATGAAAACTTGACGAGCGCGTTGAAAAGTCGACAAATCGATATTCGAAGCGCGCTCTGAGGGAAAAAAACGATGAGGGCGGTGAAAAAGTGTATACGGTATCGTTTGATCGATGCTAAGGAAAAAATGGAGATTTTAATAACATGATTACTGTTTGCAGGAGGAAAAAAGCGTCTTAGCTCGATATTGGCCATTTTTTAAGCTGTCTTTATTATCGGCTCGACCCGCATTGTCTACGATTGCTCGGGATAGAAAAAAAGAATCCACGTGTTTCTTGCAATTTCGCAATACGCTGCAAATATCTCGAAAATATTGTAAAAAATAAATTCTGCGATTCAAAATCAATATTGCTCATAATAAAATATACTCAACGGTGTAATTGACGGTGCGATATTTTCTCTTTCAACTTTAGTCATCCCGTAGCTTCGTTTTGAAGAAACCCGACAAGCGATCCATCCATCTCGAAATGCGTATATTTGTGTTTACTCCGTATGCACGCGTTTGCTCCAACGTCGAAACATCGAGAATCTTGTACTTTCCTTATTAATTCGTTACGTTTAATTCATTTTCCAACCCTCCAGCTCATGTTTCATAATTACATACTCACGAGTACTGATGGTACACGAGACTTCATCTTGCCGACATGTTTCTCGTATTTTCTTATTCAAGTAATTGTTCCTTTCGGTTAATTAATTAAGCGTTAGGTGACTCAAAAAATGATTCATTTTTCAAAGTGTTGAAGTATCTTATATCCTTGGAGTATTTTATATTCTTATAATATCTGAGCCAAGAAAAACGGCAACAGCTTCTTCAAACAATTTTCCAAGTTATACATTTTGTAAAAAATTCATACGAGCTTAATCAAATTATGTAAAAATTTCTCTTCGTTTTTTCTCGAGAGACTATTACATGCAGTCAACAGAAGAATGACGTGACGTTTTTACGTAATGCAAAAAAATGTGGTTCGACGATTTGATGCGAGAATAATCCTGGCCGGCCTCAGTCTCATGTGCGTTCACTTATTTTTGCGATCATCGTGTTATCAAAATTCTAAATATGAAATTTCACGAAGGTAGGAGCGAGAGCAGAAAGAAATAGTGCGAGTGCGAGTGTGCGTGGGAAAGTGATAAAGAGAGAGAGAGAGAGGAAAACGTTATGCATGAACGCCGCAATTCTATGGCGCCCCTTGGAGCGCGCATGGCGCAATCACCAAAGCTGAGAGTATTTAAGGGCTGATGGTACGTCGTCTCTCATCACTGTACCGCCAACCCCAGAGACCGGAACACGGTGGACAACCGCGACTTGACACGCAACTTTGAAAATATTATCAAATTTCTGGCTTGTCTCTACTTTATTGCCCTTTTCCTGGTTCCGTCCTCTGTGATTGTCGGAAATCTCGAAAGAATTCCGAACCTCCTGCGATCTTCGAGTTTTATTATCTAAACGCGCCAAGACTCGACGACGATCGGTCTCGAATTTGAAAAGCTCTACGGCTCTGACATAAAAAAACAAGTAAGTTCAATTTCAAAACGCAAAGTCTGTCAAAAATATTTTTTCGAACTACACTTTCGTTTGATGTTGGTTCAATTAAAAATTGTATTTTCTCTACACGTCCTTGACAGAAATTTTGTTTTTTTAAGATATTTGTAATTGAAAGTTTTATTCCATCTCCAAGTTTCGATGTATCTCGTTTCGGTCTGTATTTCGATGAAATCAAAGTTCGAAGGGATTGCGGGTGCGAAAAAAGTTAAGAGCGGCGGCGTTGAATCGGGTGGTCGAAGTATATATGTATATGTATGTCCGGATCGAGGGAAGTTGCAACAAGTTGCATACCGCGTCCACGCTCTCGATTACGAAAGTTCAAGTTCTTTTTTTATAGAATCAGAAAAGTCAATTTTCGATCTTGATTAACAAATATTCTCATTTATTCAAGTTTTTTTTATTTCACAATTTTTTGAGCCCTTTTAAAGTGAATTAATTTCAAAAATTTGATTTAAAAAATGGTTGACTGTAATTTCATTTTTTAAACTGACAGGATTATTAAAAAATCGTAAAAAAGTGCAAGTGCAACGTTGATGGGATCATTGTACAAAGCCCACACGCTAAACTGCAAAGAGTGCTTGTGACGCAAATAAGCAGAGAATAATTAACTTTTTTTTTTCTCATTTTTTATCACGCGCGTGGACCTGCCATTCACCAAAGACCATTTTTTTTCAAGGTCTTTGACGGGTATTACTTAATGTCGTGAAGAAAAATAAAAATCCGCTGAATAACCGTTTTTCTTTGAACAAGGTGATTCGAGAGCTTTGGACTACGCGTTCGTCAATATACATATACCGATTAAAATAAAGATTTTCCAAGGAAAAAAAGAAATATTTTACCCGACGAGGTAGAAGCAATAATTTTCGTTCCCTTCATTATGGAATATTTTTTAAATTCAAAATGAGTAAAAGTCATTAATATTCCATCAAGTTTGAATCCCGGTGAGAAAATGAGCTCAAATTTTACTTCAATATTTCGAGACGTATATAATGAAAAAACTTCACGGAGCAAAGACTGTGAGAGTTAGAGAGATCGGTCGAGAGAAATTTGGCATTCCCCGTAGAGTAACATACATATATGCATATTTATAAAGTTTTCTCTTTGTGTATATATCAAGGTAGAGTCAAAGGGACGAAAGAGGTTGTTAACGAGGGAATTTCCTACCGTAGTTACGAGGCGTCTATACAACCTCTGTTCTCCACTTAAACTTTGTAGTCCTTCGATTGCGGTTATTTAAACGCGCGTTAGAAATTCACTCCATAGTCCGGTCTTTAATTATTCGTCCCTCGCTGATCGATCTTCACAGAATGTTTTTATGATTTGCCATCAATTTCGGAAAAAAATGAAATGTTTGCTCACATTTTCGCATTGTCATGCGTAATATTTTGTGGTTGATATCGATTTTTTATCTTCGAATAAAATTTTGATAGCTTTGCTCAAACATTGGAATTTTTGGATTTTACGGTTATTTTCCGTGAGGGCGGAAATTATTCACGACGGAGTGGATTTATGTCATCGAGTCCTTGATTATATACTCTGATTGATTATTTATTATTTACTGATCGATCGTCACAAATTGCTTCTTAAATGTCGGCGAATTCGCAGTAAGATAGAGTCCTTGAAATTTTTCGTCAATTATTTTCATGCGTAATAGCTTTGATTGTTGCTAATTTTATCCTTTTTCGTTTGAAAATATCTTTTTTGCTCGTGCTCCATAAAATGAAGATGGGGACCCTTCCATCATGTTTTTATGGCGAAAGAAAATTTGTACGCTAATAAGAAAACAATTTGCCGGACATTGTTCATATTTTATTAGCAGTTGGCACGAGATAAAAAATTTTTGGCTCGATCGAAGTTTGAGGAACGTGCGGAAATTCTCGAGATTAGAGTTTCCCCTTGGGGGCTGAAAAAAGGGTTTTTTCCTCGTATTAATATTTTGTCAAAAAGTGACGAGAAATTGATCACATTTTTTATAGCCAAGCATTTCTTTCGTTCGGTGTTATCGATGTATTTTTACGTTCTCATCAAATGGTCAATTGAAAAATTATTTTTATCCACTTCAGGCTAAAAAAGGTCTATCATTAAAAATAAAATATCCAGCAACGATTTATCGGGGGTGATCGAACTTTCACAGTTTCATTATTTTCTTCTAGTTTTATAATTTTTGGGGCAAGGATTATTTGAAGAAAAATGGAATTGATAGCGTTTGTGTCTATTCCGTTTTGAGAATCTGTAACAAATATTCATGAAAATTCGATTGAAACCACCTGTTACCCGGGACCGAATCTAGCGGAAAAGAAAAACTCATCTCTCGATCAATACTCATCTTCCTACAAAGTGTAATTGTATCCAAATATTTCATATGCGATATGTGAGGGAGCTCAAATTTGACAGGATAAAACAATTTTTTCAATTATATATTTGTTTTTTTTTGTGACTCATTATTTTTTACGATATGGGAGTTTTAAAAATTCGAAAATTCAGGAGAAAAATGAATGACAGAGTATAAGGGAATTTGTAGTGAAATTCCCAGGTGTTCCGAGCCAAGTTATTTTAGCTCGATTCCGTCAAATTGAAAATATAGGAAAATTATGCATGCGTACGGTGTAACACGGATCGACGGAATAGAAAAATAGAGAAGTACGGAAAACGATGGACGAACGACACAAAGTTCATCCCTTGAGCATATATAACGGTGCAAAAATGAAAATGGGAAAAGTTTCCGCGTGACAAATGATAAGGCCGTGAAAATCACACAAAAAAAGGAGTACATTTTTCTGTCGCATTCGAAACAAATCTTTTAAACGTAAACTCTGACGTTTTGCGAGGTGACAGCTGGATGAAGCTTTTTGTAATTACTTTTTGTAACTTCGATTTCTCTCGATTATAAATCTCATCAATTCCTCGACATTTCCACGCGGTTTCGAATATCAGGAATGTATATCAAAAAACAAGTTTGACAATGAGAAAAAGAATTTTTCATGGAAATTGAGATTTGCTTATTCGAACTGGAGTAATTCGCGTTTTTAATAAAGGATCGCAAATTATTCACGGCAAAGGGACTTTTTAATGAAGATAATGCGCAAACATTTGATCCTCTTGTAAGCTGCGCGTGTGTATGTACGAGAGTTTACGAGAAAAAGAAGAGCGAAAGGAAAATTCTTTATAGGTACAGGAAAATGCAAATGTAACGTTTAAATGATAAAAGAAACGTAGCGTTTTATGGGATTGCTCTATATCACGCGAGCGTATACACACGATCAACATTTTTCTCGACGTTCATTTATCTATTTATTTTTCTCATTCGGAGCGAGATTTTTTTGACATACGTAACTCTTAATTTTCTTATCGTAAAACTCGTATTTTTTAATGATGGAATCGTGTATAAGATGACTGTCGCATTCACGGACTTTAATTCCACGGAGGATGTTTTCCCGGATATGGACGAAACGCGTGGAGAAGTGACGCGAATGGACACTGATTTTTCATTTCCGGTATCACCAGAGTGTGAATGAGAGTGAAAAAAAATACAAAAAAAGGATTATTACGTTTCTCATTACTCTTGGGGTCTTATATTCGTTCTAAATATTGATTTTGTGCTGAGTATTAAATTCTTATGTTTTTTTCTCGAAAACGAAATACCCGCCTCTCTTGCGACATTTAGATTTAGTTAAACAGAAATTCTCCGTCTTGTTTGTTTCACTCTGTAATTACATTTGTCGAAAGTGCGAGGGTTCCTTGGCACACATAATTTAAATTCAACCTCTATTCCCCGCGTACTCTCGTTTTGTCCAAGAGTCAATGGGAGTTTGAGAAACGAATGGGAGAAAGAGAAAAATGGAAGGAATCTTCGGTAACACCATTCGAAATTGTTTCTCCGACGTTTATTGAAACGCGATTTTTTTTATCTTTTTTTCTTTCTTCTTCTTGTGGGATTACCTTGAAACTTTGTTCTCGGGACCGGAATAATGGGTCTGTATGGGCAGAAGGTACATTGAAATTAGCTGCTGTTGATTCTGCCACTCTTACTTATCGTTTCGGTTAACCCGATGTTTTCTCATCTTGAATACTTTTCTGGGAAAATCGTGCAATTACAGAAAAACTCATATTCCATGGAAACATTTTTTTCTTTCGTAATGAACTATTTATTTTCAGAATTCTTTTGATCGTCGTAAATTTAAGAAGCGTAGAGTACATATATATTTGATGGTTAAAATTCTAAATAAAGATCCTCTTGCGATTATGCGTGGTGTTTTCTTTATTCAAGAATCAATTTAAAAAGCTAAATTGAATTATTTACAGGGCCGGAGATGAAACCACCGCGCCGTAGGCGATATTTTCGTATTGAAACCTTTCGCTATTTTCACGAAATATTGATTATTAATTTTGCTGTTTACGCAGCGTACCCGAGTTGTTAGAAGAAATTAAAAATTTTCCAATTTACGTGAGATATTTTTTTAAGAAGAAGGTTTGAATCGTGAAAAATGTTGATCGATCCCAAAGTTTCTCTCTCTCTCTTGTAAAATAAATTATGAATCGTTAAAATGTTTCCGAGCTTCGAAATGTAATTTCAAGAAAGCGGAGCCAGTGAATATTTTATTGTAAAAAAATGCATGGAGCTTACCGAAGTCCGGAGGCAAAGTTTATGCAGGGAGAAAGACACTATCGCGTTATGCATACAGAATAGCAGATGTTGGGAGAGAAAAGCCAAAAGACGAAAGCCGCGCGCGGCTCTTCTGCAACAGGTTGCCCATTTCTCTCCGCAGTTTACGTGACTTTATTCCTGTACCCACAATTCCTTCACGAAAACGAGATAAGTTCCGCTTGTTTGCGACTATGTTAATCGCTTATACGTGCATCACGAGGGTTCTCCTTCATTTTTTTCGAGACTGAAATGAATCACCTATAAACAATGATAGAAAAAATTAATGAATAANTACATATTACAAAATTCTTGAAATTTGTTGGTTTGAATTTTTACAACAGTTACAAGGAAAAGCATAATTTTCCGGAATCACGGATAGATTTATTTGATAACGATTGTTTGTTGATTGTATCTTTGGATAAACGTGATAAAATGATTCCGTCTTTTGACCCGTATGCTCTGTTTGCACGATGGATCTGGCACGTTCCGATAACACTTCTCATTTTTTTGAATCCAGGATTTTACGAGCCCGATGCGGGCTTAGCGTAATCGCCTCGATTGCAATTTCGCAATCTGCGAAATTCCTGTTAAAAAATCATCATAAAGAACAAAAAATAAAACAAATTTGCAATACATGTGTAAATTTAATTAAAATGAAAGTTGAATCCAATTATCGTTGATTTCGAGGGATGTGCGATTTTAATCAGGAGATAGAAATGGAGACCTCTTGGAGGTTTCTCTCCTTGCATTGTTAAAAAGCCGCGAGAGCGGGAAACGAAAGAATCGAATCGAACGGATAAGTAAGATTAGTTCGAGAAATTAGATCTCTTAAAAGTAAAAAAAGAGAAAAAGTAAACAAGAGGAGTGAATAAGGGCCAAGTTTCCGGACGCGGGATCGCTCGAATTAAATATTAAGCGCCTCGGAATGAGAATGAAATTAGGAAAAATCTGGAAGAGTCGTGAGAGGAAAAGTTTCGCGAAGATTTCTCCGGGAAAAGTTTGAGTGTCTCAGAAGGGAAAAAACGGGAAATAAAAAGGAGAGGGCGAGCAAGAGTGCAGAGTGAAATAGTAAGAGCCAAGATTGTGCGTGTGATCAAAGGACAAGGAGGAAAAAAGGCGTGAGAGACATTCTGGTGAAGAGAAAACTCGATTTTCCTCGCACTTTGAAAGCGAGACGGAAAAATGACGAAGCTCCTGGAATGTTCTTTCTTGTTTTTGCCATTCTTTTATGTTTTTACCTTTCTTTATCTCTCTCTCTCTCTCTCTCTCTTACTTTTACTCGCTTACCGTATCCACTTGCGTGCCGGCCTTTGCAAGCGCAAATCTAATGTACGGAAAAGTTGAGCTCACGTGACCATGGCTTCGGTGAAAGTGCCAAGTTAAACGAACGGAAAAAGTATACCCAAGTGCGAAGCTCTCGATTCCATTTGTTTGAAGCTTCTAGTCTCTTATTTAACATTTTCTTCCTCCTCTTTCTTTCCTTTTAGTTAGCCAATTTTCACCCTTATATATCAGTATAGAGCCCTTATTGAGATAATCGAGTAAAACGCCAACGTCTCTCGCCCGCGTGAGTATCGAAAACTTTTCACGACGTCATTATAAAAAAAAAGTGCCGGGAGTACGAAAAAGTTATGAAACACTGCGAGTCAATTATTCTTCTAAGAAACGAGAGTAAACGATGAAAATAAAAATTTTCCAATTATTTGCTCCAAAAGAAATTCATAAAACGTCTCAAGTGAGTTTAACAATTTTTTTATTAAAGACTTGTAGATATGTTATTGCAATATTCCTCATGAAATGAATTTACGTCGCTAATTCATACCAACATGTTCTTCTAGAAAATTACTAAAGTGGACACACCGATAAAATTCATATCTTGCCTCGCCGGTTTTCTCACAGAAAGGAAATGTCATTAAACAGCAGTCCTATAGAAGCATCGTTCTCCTGGCATCTGTTGCTCAAGAGACAAGTTTTTTAATAAAGTCTCTGAGTAAATCGTTGACATGTGGGTGCGCTAGATTGCTTCATCTGTACACGTTTTCCTTTCCACGACTCGGAAAGACACTTTGGAGACTTCTAAGACGTGCGTGCATGTGAAACATTCGATAGAAATGTCGCCTTGTCTGTTTACGTAGTAACAAAGACTTTTCGTGCAGACTTTAATTGAAACAGTAGGAAACTTGGCCCATTTTCGTCGTTGAAAAGCTGGAATTGACTTTTTTTTTCTTTCGAGTCAATATTAATTTTTTTTAATTGCTCAAAAATTACGTTTCGAATATTTTAGCGTGCGAAATCTGCAATTGCACTCTTCAATTTTTTTTTCATTCATTATTCTATTGTTTCAAAAATGCATCGTGTCCCATTTGACGAGTTTCAAAAAAATCGTGAGGGAAATTATCAAATGACGGACTTGGAAGTCAAACGTGCGCTAAATATGTACACTTATAAAAACTTCGACTAGAACAATAAGGTGGGAAAAGATGTTATATCGATTTGAACTTTAAAGAGGGAAAAAGACAAAAGGACATTATTATTGCGGAAATATTAGTCACTTAGCGAGTAAGTGGTGTAATAATGAAGTTCAAAAATCATTTGACCGAATGCAAATCGATGAATTTTTAAAAGCAAAGACTGCAGCAAACGCGGAAGAGCGGCGCCCGAGTTAAATAAATCAATCGTTAATCAAATTAATTTAATTGCAAAAAAGAAAATTATTCAAGGAAGAAAATGATAAAAATAGAACACAGAGAGTCGAACCGACTCGTGATGTATTTCACCGCAGGAAGTATCAGAATTCAAAAGGGAGAGGACAATTTCTCGAAGTCACGAACCGTGTGACGTGTATTAAGAGAAAAAAAGAGGAATATGCTTGAAAAGTGTTGGCGTTTAATTCCCAAGTGCGTCTCGACGTGCAGAAGAAAATTTTCGCACGGGCGAGAATTTTTCATCATTCGCTCTCTTTCTTATTCGCTTTTCTTTCCGGAGTGATGTTTTTGATTCTACTGGAAAGAGGTCGAAGACAATCCTCGCAGTTTTGTCGCCCGGCGAGCGACTAACTCGGATTTACCTCGGGCAATACCGTGGGGAAAAGTCGGCGAAAAGCCTCGGGCAAAGATTGCGCGAGTATAGGAGAAAAAGAACTCAGAGAGAGAGGGAAAAAGAAAAGATCTCTATTCCAGTCCTTTTTTCTTTTCTCTCTTTCGTCTCTCGAACGATGAAAGTGGCGGTGGCTCGTGACGGATGCGAATAAAAGTCTTCGCTCCGGAAGTTTCATTCCACCACCAGCCGCGAATGACCCTAGGAATTCCCTCCACCGTACTAAATCGTTTAGTCGCACACATTTGTATCTCACTCCTCGCTTATTTATGGTAAAACTGGATAAAACGTCTCGTGTTCGGAATCCTGATGTTGTGAGATACCGATAAAAACTGGAGGAATGTTTTTTTTTTCAATACACTTTTCCTTTCATACTATCAAATATATATATATATTCGTTTTAATATATTTTTCTCCACATTCGTATGAGATAGTGATTTTTCTAAATACTAATTAAAAATAATGAGAATATTGACGCGGGACACTCGTTATAATTTTGTTTAAGGAGAAATTTGTAATCGAAATTGTGTTAATTGTATATACGGAACGATTTTCTCTATCTGTCAATGTAAGGATTAAATTCATAGAGAGAAAGGCAACGTATAATTAATCGCATTAATTCGTCGATAACTCGTTAATGGTAAAAATGCGGGCGCGTCCGTCCGTAGAGAGATTGTTTGCAAATGGGAATAAGCGCGATGAAGATCCGAGAGATTTGTACACGAGATTTCGATTCTCAGTCCCGCAAATCACCATGGAAATTATTACAGTTACGTAAATGGTCATTCAATTTTATCTGTTACGACTTGTATACATATCAATGTAAGCAACTGTTACGAGCGATTAGTACAGTCTAATTTGCGAGAAAAAAATAAAAATTGTTCTGTGTTTGCTTTAAAATGAAATGAGTAATTCTTTTTAAAATGACGATAATTTTTTGAGAGAAAATAATAAAGAAACAATGTCGGAATTTGCAGAAATGAAATTCAACGGATCTCTCGTAACGATTATCTCGGTCATGATGATCTTCACGATGACGGATCGAGTTATGGGAATGCCACCGGCCCAGTGCAATCCCGGTCTCCTGGACGAGGTTCCGCCTCGAATACGCAAGGTCTGCATGGCCCTATCCACCATATACGAGCTTGGATCCGCAATGGAAAATTATATCGACGATAAAGGTAATTTTATTTTCAGAAAATCTATCCTCACTGCTATTATATTCTTTATTTTATTATTTATTAACGCTTCGTTAAGTTCGCGTTGAATCGTCTAATATTTTACTCAAAAGACGTTGAATATTCTCCGAAGAATTATACAAATTTTCTATTCAATTGATAAAGCTTGTAACCTCCTCCATTTATTGAAATTTACCTCATCAGCTTATACAGCGCCGAATAGCTTTTCACGTCGAGAAAAGCTTTGCGCAATTTCAAAAGCTTCTTATACCCAAGAACTTGCTATTCAAAAAATGATAAGATCGGAAACGATAAGACATCGTTATCGTGCGTGGGAAGTTTCATGAGAAATGAGCGATATCAATGAATGATATGAATATTAATTTAAAAATTATGAAAAAAAAATTCTTGAAAGATGTAAAGAAAGTGCTGTCGCATTTATTTTTATAATTTTGTTCTTTTTCTTAAAGTTCCAGTTATACAACAGAACTTACCGCTTCCGGATAGCGGAGTAAAGCGTCAGGACGTCGACCATGTGTTTCTCCGCTTTGGAAGACGACGCTAAGAGATAGTCGGGCCTCTCATTTCCAGCAGAGCTTTTTCGCCCTTCTCGTTCTTCACCCTTGCCGCAGACATTAATCCGTCACGTTATATATATCAAAGAGTATCTAAACATCAAAAAAACAAATAAAAAAGAAGAAAAAAAAATATAATCTGCCGAAAAATTGCAAAAATTATTCGTACTCTATCCCCGTGCTTTCATCTTTTTATCGAAATTCTGAGAAAAACTATTCAGTATTCATGATCTCTGTGAAACGATATCTTTACCACGATATGTATTAAAATAATTATTTATTTTTTTAAATAGTTTTATACGTTTTTCGGATTAATTATTTATTGTAAAAGCACGATAAATAATTAAATATTTATTTTGAAAATCAATTTATTGTGTATGATTTCGTTGAGGAAATTGAGAAAATCAAGATGTCACGTCGCAATCTGATGAAGTAATAAAAGTATTATTTGTTAAAACGAGGAGAGCATTCGATGACTCTAATAATTATATTAAAAAATAACGATATGAATAAAAAAAAGTTTTAAAAAAGAAAATATTTTGCGCGATGAATTATCAACGCTTGCAACGCTCAATGTTTACAAGAGAAAAAATTACCTTTGCACAGTTCCTTACCATTCTTGATATCCTTATATCTATTAAAAAATACATAATGCGTTATTTCAAAAAGATCATTAATGAAATGACAAATGAAGCTGTTTACGAGAAAAAAAATAAATTTGTTCCGTTGTCATTCAGGAACGATCGCTCAAGTCGACGAAAATGATTTTCCTGTTTATGTAAGACACCATCAATATATAAATCGATTATATATTTATTGTATAATATATGTATATATAAAAAAATTGATCTTGGAATAGTTTATTCGATTGTTTTCCTTCCTCAGACAATTTGTTGCGTGTCGCTTTTCCAATTATTTTTATCCCGGATAACATAAATCTAGAAAAAAAAAAAAATTTCCCTCCTTTTGGGACGTTCGTTAGATTTTTTGTGTTGACGCTCGAGATATTTTTTCGCTCTATATATTCTTTGTGTATGTATCTTCTGCGCGATATTTTTTATCGGTAATTGCCGCGATTAAGCTTCCCGATGTTTTTTTTTCTTTCCTTTTTCGCTCTATGCACGGGGAATGTAATTTGTCGATGAATAATGCGCCGAGAGAGAAGACGGATTTGCAAACATAATTAAAGGGGAACCGTTTGTTTCCCGGGGCGGAAGGGAGCGTCGAGGAGAGAATGTGGAAACCAGGAAAATAATCGCGCAAGATTTGGCGTAGTGCTTCTTTTTTTATGCTCGCAATTATTAATGATCCGAACTTATGATGGACACGAGATAAATAAATCGCATCCTCGTATCTTGTAATAAGTAAATGCGTAACAAAAGGTGACAAACTTCGTTAGATCCCGTGTGACGTCTGTTCCAAATTTGTGAGATTAATCTAATTCGTGTAATTCATTTTTTATGATAACGCACATGAATTATCGATTATTTTCCTATTTTTATTCGGTCGTTATTCAATTTTTTCTGGATCCTCTACAGTTATTGATTCTTTAACCGCAGATTCGATGGAATAAAATTTCGAAAATAATAAATGAATTCAAATTGGAGTACACTTGATATACACATGTGAAATTTGAAAAAGTTACGAGAGACTATACGAGTGAAAATCGAAAGGGATCAGCTGATTAGAATGCAGAACGAGGCTAAAGGCGAATATATCGCGAGAAAATAAGTAATTGCATCGACTTTCAGCGACGAAGAAGAAAAACAGAGTTCGCTCTCTCTCTCGCTCTCTCTCTTTTCCTTACACAGAAAATTGAAAAGAGAACATCAATCTTAGGATTGCGATAATAACAGTCCCTTCGAAAAGACACGTCCCAATGTCCCGCTGCGTGTGAGAAGGAAAATAACAAAGTGAAGAAGATTGCAAGCAAATTTCATCCTCGGCGGTAGTTCAAACCCTATGTGGGTTTATCTCGCCTGCGCTTCGATTTCTAACGATTCTGGAGACTTCTTTACGCAGCGAAAATACGTGACGGACAAAATCAAATAAAATTAAATAAAAAAATGAGGATAATTATCGCTAATTTAGGACTCGATTTGTTTTGCTTCCCTTATATTGGAGAAAGCTTTAAAGTGAAAAAAATTGAAGCTTACTTTCGAGAAAAGAATAGATTTGACCTTTTTTCTAGCAGAACGAGCGATAAAAATTCGTGCCTTAAGGGGTTACATGGGTTCCGTTGAAAAAAAGTCTATTTTCAAGAATTTTTGTTCTATGTAATAAATGAAATATTTTATTAAAACTTTTTACTGTCTTAAAGATATACATTTGAAAAAGAATTTCTGAAATTTTCAAAATAAAATGTTTAAAACTCCGCCATTGTGACGTCATTTCCGGTGACCCCTCATTTCATCCCGTTGTCAGCATAACTCATGACAGAACCATCGGAATTGAATACAAAAAAATTGTGTCTTAGATAAGACCATAAACTATAACTTGAACGAAGGAAAACAAAAAAAAAAGTGAAAATTGGATTTTTGTCAGACTTTTATTTAAAAAATTCAAATTTTGCTTGACATTTTTTTGTAAAAAGGACAACGGGATGGAACGAGGGGTTACCGGAAATGACGTCACAATGGCGGAGTTTTGAATATTTTACTTTGAAAATTTCAGAAATTCTTCTTCAAATGTATATATCGTAAGATAGTAAAAAGTTTTAATAGTATTTCATTTATTATATATAAAAAAAAAATTCTTGAAAATAGACTTTTTTTTCAACGAAACCCTTGTAACCCCTTAAATGACTAATTCGGAGTTGTTTCCTACTCTGGCTATTACTACTTGTTGTCGCGAATGTGGGTGAACGTTTCGAGGGGTAACATATTTCTTGTTTTATTCATTTTTATTACGTGTCGCCCATCACGCGAAAATACAATTTTCTCCAATAGATATTATTTTATTATACCAGTTCTGACTTTTTAGTCTAAATTAAATATTTGCATTTTGAAATGCTTTCGAATCCATGGTGGCATTGCAACTCTTTTAATTATTTCACGATTTTTTTCTTATTTATATTTGGTGATTTGTTGGTGTGTAATTTTCCAATTGTAGATTTTTTTATTTGTTTTGTTGCTCAGTCATGGTTTATTCATAATTTTATCGAAAGTACCAGAGACAAATTTTTTGTGATAGTTTTTTTCTTCAAATTTAAAATTAAATTTATCGAAAGAAAAATTGTTCAAGAGCTCAAAGTTCGCTGTGAGATCACTTTAATTGATCGAAAATTTTGATTATTCATTATTTACGGTCGATGCAATTTACGATGACGTTCGAAGTTTTCTTATCGTTTGCTAAAGGTTTCCATCTGTGGGATAGACGAGAAATTCAGTTTTGAGAACAATTTGTGCAAGTGAATTCTTATTAGCAACAATTTTTTCTTTTTTCAGGTATATTTTTTAAATTTTCAAAAGAAAAACCTTCAAATTTTAAGAGAAAATTAATCTAATATTGAGCATCGAAAAAAATGATACGGTAAGAAATTTTAGATACAATTTTTATAAGAAAATGAAGAAAAATTACATTTCGAGAATTAATTCACATCTTCCTTATATATGGAATTAGCCACGTGGCTCGAAAGTTATGAGCTCGTAATTCAAAACATCACAATTTTTGAGTTTTCGTGTCTGCGCGAGGGCTCGATCTATAGCACGAGGAATAAAAATCATTGATGAAATAAACATGACAAATTAGCCAGATGGGATGACGTATGCACAGGTGTACGATGAACAAATTTACGAAATTGACTCGAGTCGTTCGGAATTTCACGCAAGTAAATTTTAGAATTGTGTTAAACTCGATTTGGCACTAAGTCGTAGGGAGGGAGGCATCGAGCGAAAATAAATAAGGAGAATTGTACGATGGAAATGCTAAAAAATATCGAGAACCAGGTAAAAATTTTTATTTCGTCATGAACGACCAAGGATGCAGCTCGATTGTAAAACTTGTCATAGTTTTTCTTCTCATACACGAAAATCATGGAAGGGAGCTTGTCCGTTACAATTCTTACGGTAAGAACGGACCAAGAATTTACTACTTGATCTCAATTGTTTTTTCACGAGTCATTTTTCACGATTTTCATAAAAACATTAGCTGTATAGTGAAAAAAATCCCACGCACACTTCTTGGAATTATTTTTGCACCTAAAAAACATTTGTCTCGATCGATATTGAAAATTTTTTCAATGATTATTCATGTTATTTATTTTAATACAAAGGTCACATTTGTGTAGTCCGTTGGAGGTTAAAAAAAGTGCAAGACGTGAGAAGACTCTGGAACGAAAAAATAATTTTCAGATGCTTATTATTGTACAATCAAGATAAACGGGGGCTTGGCCGAGCCGCAGCCGTTGCTGCTGTGTCCCCACTTCGGACAAGCGAAAATTTTGTATCCTAGGGAAGCCGAAAGTTACGGTTTTGACATACCGATCGGCCAGTTTTTTCGTATTGCTTGTCCAGGAAGTAAATTAGCTAAGATTCGAGGTCACGTCAACGATAGCAATGTAATATGCGTGGGTGAAAATTATTTTCTTATAGAGGACGCCGACGTTGAGAGACGATTTAACAAAATAGCGTGCGAGAAGAATCCAGTCTACGAAGAGAGAAAACTTGACAAGAGATGCGGCGCGGGTTACATTTACGAGATTGGATTTCCTCTGAAGCACGTTCAAGGGTATTAACATATTTTACGAATCATTGGAAAAATTAACTCGACTTTTATCGCTGCCAAAATCGAGACAAACAATTTTTATTGGAATTACAATTTTCTCAGCGGAATAAATTATTTAAATAAATAATAAATTTACTCAGCAGTTTAGAGAGCAAAAAAAAGGAAAAGTAAAATGTTTTGTCGGTTAGTGCAGTCCGGACGAATTTGTGCCGATAATCGAGCTGTGTCACAACGAGAAGCTGGGACACACGATTTACGCTCACGCATTCATGCCAGCGAGCATCGACGCCGCCCAGAGGTCTTTTCCCAGGACCGCTTTTCGAAAGGGCCGATTTTTCCCCGGGATTCCCATACATGACGTTTACACGAGGGAATATCAGCGAGAGAATTTGGCAGAAATTCTTGGCAGTAAATCACTCGCTTCGAAATATATCCCGGAGACAGGTTTTATTTTTATTTTGCTATTATTTGTACAATTATTTATTAACAATATTTAAAACAATTCTTATGTTTAACGTTTTTTAAAATAATTTATAGTGAGATTTTTATAGAATGTGTGTATTAAGCGCTTATCGTTAGCCTTGTGCACGTGTACCTAACTCAGCAATAAATAATATCGCTAGGCTTTATTTACTATTTTTGCTTTGCCACTAAAAATTTTCCAACTCAGGCGTGAATAGCAATAAAGCTTTTTCGTTATCTTTGGAGAATTTGAATGAAAATGGAAATTTAAAAAGTTTAAGATTTTCAGCTGGTTATGAACTGAAAGATTTGGCCGGGTTCAAAATCGATTCGTCTATTTTTCACCCTTCACACATGATTAGTACTTTTCTGTGCGTACTACTGTGAAAAAAAAATTATTTTGAGATTCATTGAGTGAAATGGTTGCTATTTTTTGTTATGAAAATTTGTGATACATTCATCGCTTTTGAAATATCGATCCATTGACAAATTGCAGTGACACGTCAATTTTTTGTATTTTAATCCGATGACCTAGATACGGTTTGCTCAAAACGTGCAGAGAATACCGGAAAAAATATTTTTTTGGTATCTGGCTCTTTTCAAGAATGTCTGAAAAATATTTGTATATCAGACGAGGCGGAAATATTTTTTTTCCTTTATTTCGCAATAGAATCTTTATCAATTGATCGACAAAATAAGTGAAATCGTGACGAGATGATCGATGGGAGATTTCTGTTGTCAGGGACTTTTTACTTCGCTCGCGGGCACCTGATCGCGAAGGCGGATTTTGTTTACGGCTCGGAGCAGCGTGCGACGTTTTACTACGCGAACGTGGTCCCGATGTGGCAGGTCATAAACGCGGGTAACTGGAAAACGATGGAGGAGAACGTGAGAAGGTACGTCGCAGTGCGAAATCTCGATTTCGACATTTGGGTCGGTTCGCTTCGGGTTTTGACACTGCCGGACAAAAATGGACGGGAGAGGGAAATTTATCTGCACACCGAGGATGGAGAGAATCGCGTTCCAGTCCCGAGAATCCTCTTTAAAGTTTTGTACAACAAAGAAACTGACGCCGGCGTCGTCTTATTGACAGCCAATAATCCTTTTCTCAGAAGACTCACGAAAAAGTACCAAATCTGCGAGGACGTTTGCCACAAAGTTCAATTCTTGACTTGGAAACCAAAAAATGGAACCTTAGGACTTTCCTACTGCTGCGAAATTTGGGCTTTCAGAAAGGCTTTTCCTGACTTCCCGTTGAATTACGGGTTTAATCTTTTGATGTAACTTTTCATGATTTTTAAATCTTGATGAATTTTTACTTTCATCATTATTAGAGACTATTTTTTTCTGTAAAAGATATTTCTTTCAACTCTGAATTTTTTCTGCATACAGTTTGAAAACTGTATTGAAATAAAAATGTATTAAATAACTTTTTTCACAATTTTCCCAATTTCAAAAAGGAATTAAATTAATGAAGACCTACAATTATTTTTTAATTTCAAATTGTGTGAACCTTGCACTCGATTTCTCTATCGCTCGATATTACGGAGATTGAGGATTCATTGTAAATAGCTGTATATTTAATTTCTTTACTACGAGCTCTCGTCAGTTTCTTAATCGGGAATGGAATTCAAGGCGAAAAGATTGACATTGGCAATGCAGATTACTCGCCCATTTTAGCGATGCAAATTTGTCATTGTTCTTCGAAAGATAAAAGCGAATAAGTAAGACAAAGAGAGAAAGGGAAAAGACGAGTCGAAAGAGAAGAAAATAAGAGTGAAAGAGAGACGGAGGAAAAAAATGTGTTTGCCAAGAGGAAGGGTCATCGTTTCGTTCATTAAATCAGTTTACGATTGAGGTTGACGTCCCAGTCTGCGATAACTTGTGTATACCTTCGAGAGAACAAAATTAAATTTAAAAAATCATAATAACAATATTCCCGACTTGTTTCTACCACTGGAACGTTTACCTCGATCGATTAACCTTTCGGTTCTCTACCTCAACTTTTTTGAATTCTCTTTGAATAAGTTTATTTTTCTCATCACGACGAAAACCTGCGGACAAACTGTATACGCGATCGAACTCTCGATCGATTTACTCTGTACTCGGAGTCTATCAAAATTCTACATCAATTCTACACCATTTAAAAAATTGCACAGATCGATTAACTAGGAAACATTTTTATAATTACTATTTACATGATTTATGTACATACGAGATGGAAATTATCAACTTTACCAAAATTTTATCTCTACTTGTAAATTATTCAAATTTTGCATTTTCCGCAGAGACGGGACAATTTTTTTGAGTTCACTCTCGTTTACAAACTAATTTACAATATTGTCTCGCAATTTTTGTTTGTGTGGCAAATACCGTCTATCATGGAACGCTCTGGATTTTTTTTTTCGTTTTCTTTTAAGTACGACTCACCTGAAATCGATCGCAACATTAAATATAATTTAATGTACAAACCATTTTTTAAAAATAGGCTTCTAAGCTAGTGACTAAAGAGGGGCCCGTCGTTCTACGAAAGGCACGAGGGCAAGGCTTTTGAACACAGGATTTTCTCTTGGGAATTCTGGCACTTGCTTACGACTAATTCTTTGTTCTTCTTTCTCAACTTACTCAAATCTCAGTCAATTTTTATATCTCGAAGTAAACGAAAAAATCTCAAAAATTCTTTCGATTCGAATATAAATTTGAAGCATTCGTTGATTAAATCTCAACTTCTATTCTCGAAATGAAAGATAATTTTTGGAAACACGAAGAGAATTGTAAGGAAAATTTACTGAAAAATTTAAAGCAGGACTTGAAGCGACAAAAATATTTCAGGTAATTCTCAAGGAAGTATTTTAAAATAAAATCTCGGGTAAATTTGGAGAGAGATTTTTTCTCGTTCGAATCGAAAGAAATAGAGATTTATTATTTTTATACTCGTGGCCACCTCAAAGAAGAAAGAGAAGCTAATGATCGGCGAATGATTGATGTGACGATGCTTATTAAGGTGGCGCCGAGTACGGTGGTTGTTGTCAGCAATTCTGATTGCCCTGATACTTTTCGTCACCGTAGTAGGAGACGTTGACGACGTCACCGCCGACGTTGATGAGACATTGGCCCTGAAAACGAGAATTATAACATTTTCGTATTTCCTGCTATCCAGCTCCCCGTTAATATTTTGCTCGTTGGGAGATGTGAGCGGGATGGGTAGAAATGAGGATGAGCGAGGGGAAGTTCGACGAAAGAAAAAAGAAGATCGTCGTGACGACAATGGGCTTAATAATTCAGCGATTATGTAAAGAAAAAAACGAGCTCTATTGAAATTTCTTTCGAAACGCTCTCAATGAACCTCGAAAAATATTTTTTTACTCGTTTTTATCTTTGTAAGTATTATCAAATTGGAAAATCAACAAATTGATGTTAACCTCGAGTACATAATTTTCTGAATAACCATTTTACACATTTTTCGAAAGTTTTTCCGAAAGAGGAACAAATATCGATCTGCGGATTGAATCACGATATTGCAAGTTTAGATCGAAGTTCACCGACAAGGCGTCCGGACGTCGTTATTCACGCGACGATTGTCATACGATGCGCGAACAAGAGGCATTTGCGGAAGAACGACATTCAATTCTCTCTTTCGTGCTCCCTCGCTCTCATGTGGCCTTTCCTTCTTATCGCGCCGGAAAAATAATCTCCCGGAATGTAGGACCGCTAATGAAAAAAAAAGAAACAAAAACCGGGAACGAGAGACGCCTTCCGTGTCAGAGAATCGTAAATAAAATATCATCGTGCGAGATGATTCCCGAGTCTGTTAATATTTAAAATAAAAGAGCACGAAAAAAACGAGAAAAAAAATCAGAAAAAATTTTATCTGACGCAAAAAAAAAAAAATTCTATTTTTTGGACTAATTCTTTTCACTGACGTGACATCAAAAGAATTAAAATCCAAGGAACCAACGAAATTGAGGATAAGTGACGAAAATGGAAGAGTTATTCGTGTACGCACGTACAAAAAGTAGATGAAAAGATGCGATAGCGAAGGAAAAAGTCTGATGCTATCTTTTTCCCTGCGACGTTATTTTTGTTGCAACCGGTTGAATGTCTCGTCAAATTACTCTTCGAAATTCTTCTCGATAGATAAATGGTCGATAGCACGAAAAGTAATTTGTCTCTAGCACGATTGTAATGTGCTCAGCAATTTCGGTGTCTGGGAAATGATTATCGAGATGTGAAGGGTACAAAGTAACGAGTCGAACGTTTATTTTTGTTAACTCTCGCGAGGAAAAATTGACTGGGTTATTATTGACGAGAATGTCGACCGGAAATGTTTACCCTCAGAACCTTCATTGAATATTAATTATACGATATTTTTTTAGATAATTAATTTTTTCGATATTTGCATAATTTGTATATTTTTGAATAGAAACTTAACACAAAATAGTTGCAATAAAGTTTTTTGTAGAACAAATATTGAGTAATAAAGATGGAAGAAATCAAATAAACCTTCGGACTTCCAGAGATTTCTTTCTCACAAAGGGCTCTTATTTGTCGAGAAGTTTTCTATTTCAAAGGAACCAATAAGCTGATTCTTTTTTTTCGGATCTTTTGCATGGAGCGGATTTCGAGAGAAAGAAAGGAGGAAAAAACGAGAGACTTATCATGTTCCCGATTCCCGGAGTATTTTGAATCAACATTGGGATTTGACTTTGAATAAAAAAAATCGTGTTAGTACGTAGAATTTTCTTTTTTCATTATACCTCGGCGATATTTCATTTCGTAATCTAGGAGATAAAAATTCCAGGAGCAAATAACGCAAAGTGAAGAAAGAAGGTTCCTGGATGCCGGCCAATGTGGGCGACGTTTCCTCAAACGAGACCTTATAGGGCTATAAACAAATTCTTTGGAGGGAGAGAGGACTTGACGTTTTTATGGCAAAAAGTTTCATGGATCATATACGTGACGTTGACCCACTGGAACTACCTGTTTTTTCCTTCTCTTCCTTATTGCCATCCGAATAGGCGAAGAGCATAAATTGAAACTTTTTTTGGCATGAATCTTGGTAAAATTTAAATTTCCTACATATTGACGAGACATTTTTTTTTTAATTTTTCACAATTTATCGGGATGTAAAAAGATCGTTGAAGCTGGTGGGAGGAATTTTTTTGCGGTAAAATAAAAATCTCCTAAGTAAGGAGCGTCAGAAATTAATAGAGAGACGATTTGACGACGAGATGTCAATCTGCAGGTAAAATCGATAGGATGCGAGAAATCTATTCTGTCATGGATAATGAAGTTTCAAGCGTGATGGGACGATTATCGTCAGGATATGGCTTTGCTCATTCTCGCTTGTAGGATTTTCATTGTCATTGTCGATTGAGGAAAAGGAAATACCTGATTTTTGTGCGGACTGTGAAGAAGGACGCACTGCGTCATGAAAAATGCGACCATCGCGTTTCCTCCGAGCGCTGTCACGTGAGCACGAACGATAGCCAAAATTTCGGTCACAAAGCTGTGCGTGAACCCGCTGAGACCTCCGTTCTTAAAAATTTAAAATAAAATGGTTTTTAAACTGTGAAAGATTTCCTTAATGGAAGATATTTTTTTTCTAATTTCTTTAAAATTTAAATACCTCTCTTATGGATGTACTCTCACGAATGAAAAAGAAATTCAAATTTCCGAGGTATCTCTCGATCTTTCCTCCGGGCAAATACGATAATGGTGTAATATCCACGCCGTATCTCTCTCTCAATGGGACCTGCGTAGTTTTTATTAAAATATCATTTTTTGTTTATTAATAGTTTTTACACAATGAAGATAAATGTACATACGTGTTTGTGCCTGTGTTGCGTTTGAAGTTTTGAACGGTACGGAGAGCGCGGTCTGTGTTTTTGAGCCGAGAGACCAGTCAGCGGCGATGAGTTCGTCGCGTTCGTGTTCGATTGATTCGCCTCTTGTTGAGTGGTCATCGTATCAACTTGATCTTCGTCCAAGCTGAATATCAAGTCAGCCTCATCTGATAAAGAAATAATTTATTTTAAAAAAATTACCTTGAATATCTGTTTTTTTCTTAAATTACACTGTGTGAAAATTACCTGCTTTCTTAATAGGATCCTTGCTTGTGGAATTTGGCATGAGCTTTTTCTTGTACTTATTAAGTCTAGTTGGTTCACCGAGTCCCAGAGCCATACCGACCACCGAGAGTTGAATTTCGTCTTGCTCGGGAAGAGCGATTTTGAATTGCATATCGCACAATGCACAGGGAACCATTCGGCGGAGTTTGAAAAATATTGTCTGCAATAAGCAATAAAAGAATTAAATATCGTGATTGCGCAATAATTGTTTACATTTTTTTATAAATCATTTCTATAACCTGAAGCATTCTTGCGAAATATTTTGATGGCATCGAAGCAAATTGTCCGGCTGGAATTTTTGCCCTCGATATTTGAGTGAACATTTGTAAATTTCTAACGATTTCGAGATCTTCGAGTCCTGGTATGGATTGAGTGTTAACAAAGTGAAAATCATCCGGTGGTTTTTCGTCCATGAGAAGATTTATCCTAGCCATGTCTTCGACGTCATCCACTTCGAGAACGCACGCATCCTTTGTTCCAATACCAAGATCCAGGTCGGGTAATTCTTCGTCGGACTCATCTGTGTCAGAAGTCGTCACGGGGCGACCATTCTCTATATCCTGAAAAATATTTATCGATGTAAATAATTATAACAAATCATTTAAAAGATTAGCTAAAGAAATAATGTTTACTCACTACTATTGGCTTGAGACGATAAAATTCTCGATTTTTCTTTACAGTTTCTATGAGAGTTTTTTGTATTTCGGCCAACTGTTCTTCATTGTGCCAAGAATTTCCGGAAGCAATTTGGGGCACCGAAGGTGCGGGCAGCGCTGTCAAATAAACGGCAGTGCCGACAGCCATACCGATGACTAATCTCTCGCCAACCGAAACTTGAACTTTTAATCCGAATATCGCGTTCATACCCTTAACTTTGAGCTTATTGAGCAGGAGACTGTGCAATTCGTATTCCAAAAATGGCAAACAATCCGAAATTTCTCTAGCATTCAATTCTCCTCTCAAATCTCTTTTGCACTTGCAAACGGTAGCCTGGAGAAAAACGCCTCTTCCGGTCATCGGAATATTTTCCGGAAGTTCAATCGTCGTGAAAAGAACATCCGGAACTTTGGCTCGTTTACAAATTGAACATTTCGAAACGTCAACGCGAAACGGTACACTTGCCTCGTTATAAGGCAAATGGCAAAGAGTACACGCGCTTAGGACAGGCAAATATGGAATTTCATGGTCGTTGCTCTCCGAAGTTCTCTTTAATTTTCCAGTGCTCTGAGTCTGCTGGCCCGTCGTAACGTCTTCAATTTTTTCTCCCTTCGTCAAAGTCAACTTTCCCTGTGCCTTTTCACTCTCTAGAGATGTCGTCATTATCGTTCGACTCAGGAGCACGTTCTCCTGCTCCTGATTGGCGTTGAGCAAATTTATCACAGCCGCGGTTCCTGAGGCGTTGAGCACGCAAACATCGTCGCTAAGAAAAAAAAGTTGAATAAAATACTTAATAATGAACATGATTGAATTATTATAATTTACGTAACTATTTTTTTATAATTACCATATGCTAATTTCTTCCTTGTATCCTAAAACGACGTTACAAGCGAGTGCCCGGGCGTGCGATCTGACTTCCATTCTTATTTCTGTCCACCAAGCGTCTCGACCTTCAGGCTCCTCGACATTCGTTATTCTTTCCAGCAATTTAACTGAACGTGCGCTCACGAGTCCACCGATATTCAGAATGAATCCTGGTGGATATTGTTGCATCGTTATGAACGGATACTCCAGCATTTCCATCGTATCCTGGTTCATCGTCCTCACGATCGCCGTCGAAGGTCTCAGGTGTCCCATCGATCTATCACTTCCCGCCAAGGAGTTTCCTAAATTCGAAAATATCTCATTGATATCTTTCTTTTTTCCAACATTTGTTGCCACGAGTTTTTATTTTTTTGTATCAGCGAAAAATTAATCACATACGCAATCTTTATGTAATTTATTTTTTCGTTTTGTGATTCGCATCTACGTTTATTTTAAATAATTTTTATTAAATTTCAATCTCGAATAATTCGTTGAAAAACACCCACTACGACGTGCTATGTTAAAATATTTTTACCTAATTAAATATGTACATTACGCATGCATTCAATTTCTCTACGTTATCCATATGTTTTATTCTCGGAATTCTCGCTACAAAAGAAATTAAATTTTCATGCACAGAGTGAAACACAAAATACGGAAAAAATGAATATTTTATGAGGATGAACAAAAACGATTTTTTCGAACTTGATATACTTCATGCTTTTTTAGTAATAAATATTAACCAGATAAAAATGATTAACTATTATTTACATTTTTCTGAGAATATTGGGTCACGATTATACACATCGGATGCTTGAGAAAATAAATAACAGAGGGGTAAAGATTAATTTGCCCTAAAAGTACTGAGGACTTTATTATAATATTTTTTTCGAATTTTGTTCAGTGACCCTTGCAGTTCAGAATTTCACGAATTTTCTCGAGTCCTTTTAGGGCTGAACACATATAGAAATTAATCGTTGGTAGATATTGGAACACCGGTACACTTTTTTTGGTTTCTTATCGGAGTACTCACGTTTGTGACAGAATCTATAAAATCCTGGCGGAAGAAATAATGGGAATGGAACAGAAAAGAAAGAAAACATAACTCCTGAGGGTGAACGGATGATTAGATGACGTGAATTTTTCTAAGAGATTAAAATACTCTTTTCGTATCAATAAAAAAATTATTTGAGATATTTGAAATTAAAAAAAAAAGAAATATTAATATAATTTATCTCTCGAATTATCGAAGAACTTCTTCGCAAGACCATGCAGCATTTTTTTCTACTGCAAAAAAATAATTTTTTTCTAATTTATCATCAATTTCTAATTACCTCGATTTTTTTCATATAATTTTGAGATCTATACGTTACCAATGTCGTATACCTATTATTATTCCTACCCAACTGGAGATAAAAAAAAGTAGAATGTGCTGGACAGCTTTTCCCGTAATTGGGAGCTCAGTGAATATCGCAGGATTTTTCAAACAGAGAGGAATATACGACGTCACGGAGCTGATTCGTCGAAGGAAAAAAAAAAAATTACACGACTCGGCAAGAAGAAAAACATTTGTCAAAAATGTCCTTCCCACTCCCAGCTCGATGACGTCGCTCATTTACATTTTTAAACAAGTGTCTCGCAAGCAGAATGCCACTCGTTTCTACAGTCTACTCAAAGGCTCTCGATGCGATTTTTTCGTGTTTTTTAAAAGCGCGTCGAAAATTCCGTGATTTTTAAAAATTTAATTTATTTTTTAACTGAATTATCGTTGTGGTAATTTGTTACCTTTCGGTGTTATGCTGAGATCCGAGTCACTGGATCTTCGATGCATGTTCGGGACGTTCGTTTTTGAGGTGAGCTTCGAGCCCAGCGACGACGGCAGGACGGATGAACTCGGCAACGGGGACGACGGCTGCTCCTCCTGCTGTTGTCTACGGGTGAGTTGCGAGCAAGGCACACACAAATCGTCAATTGTATTAGAATTGTTAGTAATATTAGTTATGAGGGAAGAACGTTGGCCAATGCAGTCTAAACTGCTGGCGCTGTGACTCTTGAAAACCGGATGTTCTAAATCTTTTGGTACGAGGAGACTCGAGGTACTCGTTTTATTATGTAAACTTGTCGGTTCTTCGACCTTTGACGCTCTTGTTATCGATCCGGGGTTTAGATTTATGTCATTCAATATTATATCCGGGGGCGTTATTTCTGTGCTAGATTTTTCCTTCTCGACGGAATTCTTTAGTCCGGTATTTTCGATTCTTGACACTTCTTTTGGAGGCTCTTTCGATATATTGTCGGTATGGATTTCCTTTTTCGATATTTCTTTTCCAAGAGTTTCGCTCGGAATTTCTCCAAGAGCGACATCTTTACTCAAATTCGAAGTTGAAACATTTTTTGCTGGAAACGAGTGTGTGGTCAACGTCGAGACACGAGTGTGCACGTGCTGACGATCGGGGGAACGAGATTTCGAGCGTCTTCTGTGCATTCTTGCACGGTGAATCGAATCCGGTGATGGTGTCGCGCTCGCGGTTATTCTTTCTCGTTTTTTGCGCTGCTTGCTCTTCGTCGAATCTCGCCTATCGTGATGCCCGTGGTGAATCATCATCTTCGAGTCGATTGTCTTTAACAAATCGAGCATACAGTGGAGACGATACTTCCGGTTGAGTCTCTCGTTTATCGTTAATTCCTCGAGCGTTGATCTTCGAGCTTCGCCCCTCGCCTGTTGAGCCTTCAGCTCTTCCGACGTAAATGTGCTTTGCACGTTTAAGTTTGTTTGGATAACGGGAACTTGTAACAGCGACGATTGCTCTTTCGGGAGCGGAGATAAAACGGCTTGAACCGGACTCGGGCTCTGATTTTTTCTTCCGGATTTGTCCAACGAGCCGCTTCTCTTTCTCGTCCATTTATCTCGATATTCCTTCGCCGGACCTTTGTAGATTACCGTGTCCGTTCGCTCGACTCGCTTTTGCGACTTGCGGCTTGAAGAGTTCCTTGGAGATGTGTCTCTCCTCCGAAGCGACGATTTTTCATCTTTTCTCCTCTCTGGACTCGAACCTGCAACGCTTTTCAAATCTTTTACAAATTTTTCACCATTGCCTGTTTTGTGGTCATACATAATCGTTACCTTGTCTACGGGAACACCGAGAGGACAGATTGGTCTTACTTTTTTATCGCTCAATTTTTCCACAGATATCTTCTTGTCCGATTTGGTTGACTCGGATCTTGAAATTGACGGAATCGAGTCGAAATAAAACTTTCGAGATTCCACACCCGGTGACTTCTCTGGTGAGAAACTCGGAGAAAAATCTGGTGGTGTTTCATTTATGTCCACTGGTGTACTCGTTACGAAATCTGGATCTTCCCCGCTGGCGAAGTTTTCTTCTTTCGGCACGAATTTCAGATGCTTTAATTTTCCGTTTAGAGGCGACGGGGAAGCTGAATTCGAATATTCGAGAGGAGAATCCTCCTCGGAAGATATTTTTAGAGGGGTCGAGAAAGGAGCCAAGAAATTTGATCTTTTGGAAGTTACCAGATCCTCCAAGTTTTTCGAATCTTTTTCGATTTTTTCCAGAGCCAAAGGCAAACTCAGTTCGCTGATTATTCCAGAAACTCCCGGTTTAATTAATTGAGAAGCAACTTTTTCTCCTCTGTCGAAGTTTGTCTCGATCGAACAAGTATCTTCATCGAGGACGTTGTAATCGGTGCTTGAATTAAAATTCTTCTCAGCCTGAGAATCGAAGGACGAACTCTTTTCAACGACCTCTGGAGAACGTTTTTCCATCGGTGGTAATGGCTTCGCTTCGTCTGGACCTGTAGATAAATTCTTCTCCTGAAAAATTGAATACAGATTTTCTTTACTTAAAGATCGTGTTTCGATTAAGGAACAATTATCGTCGAGAACGTTGTAATCTGTACTGGAATCAAAACTTTTTTCTACCCCCAGATCTGTTGAATAATTTTCTATGCACATTATTTCCGAGGTACTACTAATCTCTTTCAAGGATTCGCGCGTTAGTTCCGAGGTCGACGTTGAGTTGATGATCTCAATAATATTTTCTTCAGTATTTTTCAATTCAGGGTCCGATGCGAATCTTTCGATCAAGGAAGATTCCGAATTCTCATTCTTGTCTTTTTCAAAGTTAATCGAAGTTTCATCAATCATAGTTTCCTGTGGTAAAGTCGTCAGCGCTACCGCATTTTTTATACCGCTATCGAGTACAGAAATTTCTTTCTCTTCATATAATTTTTCATCTACTTTTAAAATTTGTTCAATATTACTTTCAAATTTTTCCTGAATATTGTCGTTAATTTTTGTCTCCTCAGAATATCTTTCCATCCGAAGAGACGTTTCATCTAGAATGTTGTAATCCGTGCTGGACATCGGGGAACAATCGATCAATTTTTTTTCGTTGATTGCTTTAGTATCAAAGACCTCGAACTCTGATCTTTGCACACTTTCATAAATTTTCGTCTCTCCAGAATATTTGGATTCCGGAAGGGACAAAGTGTCGTCGAGGATGTTGTAATCCGTACTAGACTCCATAGAATAATCGAATTTCTTCTGGTCGATTGATTCCATTTTTGGGATGTCACTTTGAGACGTTGGCCCAAAATGTTCGTTTATTTTCGGTTCATCAGAATATTTCGATTCTTGAACGGAAGAAGTGTCATCGAGAATGTTATAATCCGTACTCGATTCCAAAGGTGATCCACTGTGATCTTTCAGCGAACGATGCGCAGAATCCTCATTCGCTCCATCCACGATTTTCTTCGACGCAGCCATGCGAGAGAAATTAAATCTGGAATATTTTCTCTCATCCGGTGAATTCGACTCGAGAAGAGAATAAGTTTCATCCAGAATATTATAATTCGTGCTCGACTCGGATGGATCGTCTTCATCGGAAGTCGAAGTGTCGCTCTCGGAGGAAAAAATCATGGGAATCGGAGTATCTCCAGCGTACTCGGATCCGAGCTTTGGTTTTTCAATTTCCATGATTTGGTCTTGATTTTGATCCTTTTCTCGAGGAATTTGGTCCAGCTCGCTGTTGAGATGAGCTTGCTCTTCTCCAAGCTCCGAATCGACGAAATTAACCGGGGAAGGCGCGGGTGTCTCTCGATCCTCTTTAACGCTATCCAGTGGAAATCCAGTATGAACCGAGCGAATCAAGAGCGCTGCCATGCCATCGCTCTGAGAACTTTTTTTATGTGTGAATTTTTTTCTTCTGATGGAGTGTTTGAATTCGACAATCGATGAACGATTCGATTCCGATCCTGCGAGAGACCACGAGCTCGAATAGTTGCTATCTGGGTCGCTCTCATCATCGAAGGAATCCGTCAATTTTGATTTCAATTGAGCTACCCGTTTCGGAAGTATCGTCTGATGGAAGTAACGAAAATTCTTCAGTCCACGGGAGAAGGCGTTGCTTGCTGGCTCACCTCGCATGTCCTCCTGAGCGAGCATATTTCTTAATGAAGATTCGCTGATTAAATCGTCACCCAGAGACAAAGTTGATCCGATTCCTCTCGTCGTCGGTGAACTCCCGCCGGGCTGCAAAGAAAATTGTCTTCCGCGTAATCCGGCGGCTTTGTACTCCGAGATTCTTACAATACTTCTTCCATGATGTCTCGGAGATTTATCGTATTGTGGAAATCTCGGACTGACCGCTGTCGCTCTTAAGTTAATCGGCGAACGCGGCTTTGGGCTATGAGTTGGCGAATTCATAAGTAGCGGCAAGCTGTCGTCGCTCTCGGAGTAATCGAGAGGATTTTTCGTTTGTAAAGCGAAACACGTTAAACTGGCAATCGGTAGCATGCGATTTTTGGTTTTTTGGGCACGAAGAAAAAAAGGGGCAAAAGGGCACAATTTTTATAAATTTTACGTTTCGAATATTTTCTCGTCTTAATTAAACGAATTCTCATACGTATACATTTATTTTTTTGCTTACTCGTCAATGTTGGCAGCTTCCAGTGACGGAATCGACGCTGTGTCTTGAAGCTTAACCAGAGTAACGGCGGTTCCGATTCCGCGAGCTACGATCCCTGACTCGCCTTCCAAATCGAAATTTTGAACGTATCTGAAACAAAGCATAAATACAGGTTTGACATTTTTTATTCTGAATCTTACGAATAGCAACAAAAAGGAAAGTTTTGTTTACCCAATTACAGCGTTTCCACCAAGATCCAATGCCTTCAAACCGATTTTCCTTTGAACCTCGCCACTCAGTTTGAAAAAAAGTGTCTGTCTTTCCTCGTTCGAAGCTCTAGGTGTTCGGATTTTATCAATCCATTTATATTCGGGATCATCGCTGACCACGAGCTCTTCAACGAATCCATGAATCACCTGAGCGTGATATCCATGTGGAACATTAGGTGCTGAAAAATAAAATTTAACGTTTTCATGATTGTCTACCTTATCGAAGATCGTACATACGTAGATTTCCGTTTTTCAACTTACAGTAAAAAAATTGGACACCACAGGACGATTGTCGAAATTTATTGCAGTCTGAGAACAATTCGACTTTAACGATAATATTCACTTCCCCGCGAATCCCGTGCATGGTATCGTAAACGGGAATCCATCCAGTCATTACAGAGCCTGATGAATGTAAAAAAGTTTCCACTGTTATTAAAAATCTGACAATTTATGAAAATGAATTATTTCCGTTGACTCACCACCTTGTGATCCACTGCTAGAATTCATGGTTGCTTCCAAGGTCCAAATATTTTTTACCGCCAAGGGAGAACCAGGCAACAATAAAGGATTTAGATTTACGTAGACTTTGCCAATTGCGTCATTCGAGGAATAAGTGTCATGGTCCATCAATCTGATTTGGAGCGGCTCATCCTGGAGTACAGCATCGTCAACTTCAAATCTGTACCATTCTGAATTCCACTGTGGATTCAATGACTTGCGACAAACATCGGTCTTATAAATGGTATTGCCAAATTTAATTTCAACATAGGCATCTGTCGTATCACCCGAACGATCCATCACTGGCAGGTTTCTCCCTGCCAGTATCTTCACTTTGATTTTTCCTGGCATGATTTTCGTCTGTCATTCAATAGACTACCTGAAATTTTTTATAAATGGATAGAAAACATATTTGTTGTGTTATTTCGCATTATTTATTATCATAAGCATTTCGTTCGTACTACTTTTTTGCTATTTGGAGTACACCAATTTTTCTTCTCATATAGAATTTTGCAACCAGGCCACATTTTTTAGGTTAGAAAATGTGGTGACCCATTCGAGAGGAAAATCAATAAGAATACATTTGGAAAATGGCAATTTATATGGGAAAGGAAACGAAACAAATAGAAAGGAGAATATCCGAAAGAACATTTTTGAATTATAGATCGTGGTACCTGATTTTGATATTATCAAACTTACCTGTTCAACAATATTTATAAGGGTGTAAGTGCGTCGTGAGTGTGCGATGTTTTGGCTGCTATTTCGGTCTGTAGACAGTTTACTTTTAGACTACTTTGTTCTCGCTATAGAAAACTCGATCGTACTCGATAGAGAGTGAACGACGAGGATAAAATTAAACGTTACGCTGAAAGATCCCAGAAATAGATAATGAAAGTTACGTTTTCACGGCAAAGGTGAAATGTTTACAGATCTGTTGACAATTATCTTGACGGACGTTCGGGTAAGAACGTGTTGACGAAGCTCGATTTTTTTTCACTTCATACATATGCTCGTAAACTTTTTTCATCGAATTCTTTTTCAACATTTTATTACGCGATTTGTGTTTGAACAAATGTATTAAAATATCTCGTGTTGTCGAATAACTTCTAACTTCCACCGACGACCGCACGTGACGTTACCGGGTTTGTTTTTCGCGCTTTGACGTTTACCGCATTGGAACATTGAGCGGAGTATAACAAGCTTGACTTCGATCGTCGTGCATGTTTTAGTTCTATTTAACATTGAATAATAATCGAAAAAGTGTCTCAATCTTGATGTAGAAATATTTATTTGGATATACATACAAATTACTTGGGTGGAAAAAATGGACGAACAAACGAATGGTAAAAAATTAATTTACAATTAACCTAAAAAAACATCTTCGTTTTTGAATAGTAAAATAAGCTTTTTTCATTTCAGATGAGCAGGAAGCAACATCGACTCAAAAATCATTATCATCCCATCACGATCCTGGTTGGAACGACCCTCCTAAGTGGGCTTTTTCCCCAATGCCTAATTCTGGTTCTCCGTCAACAAAAAGGTTGTTGAACAAGCGAGTAGCTTTTCCCCTTAGTCCTGCGTCTTCTAAAATATCTAATGAACAAACTCCTGTGAGTTTATCCGGCAGTCTTCCACCTCGCGCACCGTCTATGCATTTGACATCAGCTCCTCATAAACCTCTCCTCGCACCAACAGACAATCCAGAGACATCCCAATCTCATGATTCCCCATTTGACAAGAATCAAGCTCTCGTAGAGACTTTGGAAAATTTAGAAACAGTCATAAGCGAAGAGCTAAAAGCAAATGAAAAGGCTGAAGAAGTTAAAAAGAGATTGGATGTATTAACAGTCATGTGGAAAGAAGAAAAATTAAAGGACGATATTTGCCAGAAAGTTTTGAAAATATCTAAAGGTAAGTTTGGGTAAAACCAAAAAATTATATAAAAATTGTTCTGTGTTTGCAAACGAGTTTTTAAGATTATGCTTAAATTTAATGGAGATATTTCACATTGTACGTAGCTTGCATAAAGTTTTTATATTTTTTCAGCTCTTCGAGCAAACGATACGGACGCAGCTGACAAAATTCATGTTTCCCTGATGATGGAGAATGCAGCAGCTTGCAATGCATGGATCTCTGGTATAAGGCACCTGATACTCGAATTACGGGAAAAATCTAGTGGAGCAAATTCCGTTGAGTCGCAAGGCGCGCACCCTTATCTCCTTCCACAGTGAACGAAATTTCAAAGCAAATAAAACCTCTATCACTAATTACTTGTTATATTAATGTAATAAATTTACGCTGTTTAGAGCACACTTTTTTAACGATTTTAATCATTGTTGTTACAAATATTTATAAATCATTGTTGTTACAAATATTTATACGACTAATAATATTTTATTTTTCCGATTTCAAGCTAAACTTTTGTTGAAAATCTCCATTGCAATAAAAAGCTCCTTTGATAAAGTAGAAATATTTTGAAAATATTTATCGAACGTTCTCAGTAAGTAGAAAAATATGTATGATTTATAAAAAATTTGTACGCGGCGAAGTTGATGCGACTGATATTCGTCTGAGCTAAAGCAAGAATGCGCTACTGATAGTTGATGGTCAGTTGACTATTTCTACTGCGAGGAGGCGCTCTCTCGCGCGGTACGTTATCTACGACCGAAAATAACGGCGGTAGTGGTAGTGTCGGTATCGTCCGTTTGGAGTTCGAATTCAGCAAGACGCACGGTACGAAGTTTTCTCGATCGCTGTTCAACGA
>JAPYYX010001022.1:0-24564 GCA_030522605.1 Cremastinae sp. B BG-2022a | reverse complement strand
CTCTCTCGCGTTTTCTTTCTGTCTCGCTCGTTTCATGTCTCTTTCTTTGTGAATGTGCGAGAGCAACTGAACGGCAAATGAACCTGCTACAACCGCATTTCACGAAACGATAGGACGATTAATCGAATCGTCCATTCCGGGGGTTTGCACGATCGCAACTCCCTCTCCGTCAGTCTCGATCTGTCTCGTTCTACTTTCTCAATTGGTGAACTTCCGCTATACAATACACAGGCAACGCCGCGTAACGAATAGAGATTTGGTCGATGCGACCAAATGGATGAAATTCGCCAATCTGCCCCGCTGCGGGGAGACGCCGTTCCGAAGGTAGAGCTTGGTAAACACACATCGAAATTCACGTGGAACACCATCGATCAGACACAGTGGCGTACGGCTCTTGAAATCAAACGAAATTCAACCTCGAGAATGTCCACTGATTGAATCATTGTACTTTTTTTTCGCCGATATGAATTCTATAACTCCGAGCGAGGATCAATCAATGGTTCATAACCTCTATGACCATAGAAAAATAGAAAAAAGTATTTCATAACTTTTCGAGTCATTAATTGTTTTTTTTAACATTTTTTTCATTATTTCCGGCCAAGTTCCGTCCTCAACATTATTTACTTTTTAAATCACATGCGTGTGGACTTTTATTATTATTTTTTTTTAATTATGGAAAAGTTAGTGATCAAAAGCCACTGAGTGTAAAATGTTTGAGCGTTCATCAATTCTGTCCCATAAGCTCTGCGAGCAAATGCGGGGACGATTTGGGTAAAAAAGGGGAAAATGAACTGAGAAATAACATTAATAGCGATCGAATGAGAAGTTGTAAAATGGGATGTTCGATTAACTAAGGAATTTTATCACAAACATATGCTGCGGGATTTTTTTTACTGGCCGAACGATAATTTCTTTTTGTACACTCGTTGCAAGGAGGCTTGTAAAGCGGAGCACACGGTCAGTGCTTTTTAATATTTATAACCGCTTGTTCTGCTAGCTTTTCTGTCACTTTCTCTCTTTCACTTGGCAAACCAGCTATTATTTTGTATGAAATTCATATTGTACTCCGATACATCGTAACTGTCTAGACTATAGCATGAGATGGGGACATACCGTAAATAGCTTACACATACACATAATATTAAAATACCCGCAATTTTCTGTATCCCGGGTAAAAGTCAATACCGTGAGTTATAGAGCTGTGCACGTAGGGCAATGCACAACGGTGAGTACGAGCAATATATTGTATGCAAAATCATGATAGTATACAGGCTAAAACGTATGGAAATAAGAGTAGAGCGAAAGAGAGAGAGAGAGAGAGAGAGAGAGTATGAGTGGTACTTCGGAGCATCGAGGAACATCGAATAAAATTACGCGTTTAAAATTCTCGCTCCGTTCGTTCGACGAACCAGTGATGAAAATTTCTATCGCGTTCCATCGCGTTTTTCCAGCGAATGGGAAGAAAGGTAGGAGAGAGAGAGAGAGAAAATGATCTACAGGAAAAGGGAGAAAAAAGCGTCAGGAAGGTAGAAAGACGGCAAAAATAAAATAAATGAAAAACAACAAAATGAAGAGTAAAATTGCGAAGAAAGAACAAAATCGAGGGTGGATATGCATATTTTTATGGAGAACACGATGCCTCGGCTACACGCTTCGATTAACTTGTTCAATTGATATCCTTTTTCCCTCGTCCTGTCCCTTTTCTCTTCGCGATCCCTTATCCGCATCCTCGGCTTTTACATCAGTATCGAATGTGACTATATTTTTGTTCCATTTCAATACAAAATTCTAAAGAATCACTATTTTTAATGAAGATATAATAGTAAGAGCGTACGAGATTAATTATAAATATAAAGATAATATAAAGACTTGCATTTCGAAACGTGTTCGGTAAAAAGTTTTTTAGGAATCAACACGATCAGACTCTGTGCAAAGTTCCTCAACTCTCTGTTTTCTTCTATTTTTTCGTTTACTTTTTGGAGCCCGATATTTTTTGTATGGCCAGTTGAATCAGAACTGGAAACCAGAATCAGGCCGAGTTTTGGGAACGAACCAGCGTCCACGAAAAAAATCACAATAGAAAAAACTTTGACGAACACACGAATTTGTCTAGAACCCCTTCGGATCCTGGGAAGTTTGCTAGTCCATCAGCGTTTTCGTGAGGACAAAAAAAGTAGCAGTACAACCGAGATAAAAAAATTTTGATTGTTTTCTCAACTCCGTGTATATATCTATACACTCGTATCGTAGGATTCCGGGGCTACGTTTGATACAGAATACATTATCGTTGTTGAAAATTATTAGATTATTTTTATTTACGTGTTTTTTAACTAATGTTTAAAAGATGCGATAGATAATCGATGAAATTAAGTTTTAAATAAGTTTATGAATTCACCAACCACAAAAGTTAATGTAATTGAAGGCACTGCTCTCATGCAACATATTGTCATAACACGCGTTACGAGGTACGATAACGTGACATCAGCTCTTCTCTTCTACATGACGAGCAGCCTCAACAAGAGTTCAATATGTTAGCAGATGAGGGCTTTTGCCTTATTCTACCGAGCCTTTCATTAAAGAACAAAGACAAAGCCATGTAAGACAATCTCAGTATTAAAGTTGAGGAGACAACATGAAACAAAGAGAGCCTGTCATCACTGTGATCTTGAAGTGTTGCCACAAAATAGACGTTTTCTTGGATAAAACTTCTTCTTCCTCTTTTTTCTTCTTTTTATCCCTGTCTCTCTCGTCTTTGTCAATCAGAACATGAGAAACCAACAGGTGATAGACCAGTAACAAATAAAATTTTTTAAATTTTCTGTTTCTATATTTTCTAGTATCTGTATTAATGTTTGTTCGGGATGGGTGTATATTTTGTTGATGTTTTCCGGCAATTTTATACAGATTCAACATGTTCTGTAAGTGGTTTTTTGCGGGTCTGTTATCTATAGTACTGTTAGTCTATCTGAAAATGGAGTTGTCTTTGTTTTTCGATACAATTCTGCGTTGCTCACTTTGTATATCGGGCTTCGAGGATGTTTTATTTTGCTTATTTTTCGTAGTGCTGTTGTTTGTGCAGTTTTTATAATGGAGAGAGATGTTTTTTACCACGTTTTTTTACAATTGATAGTTAATGGAAAGCCGTATTCAATGATTGGACGGCAGATTGATCTATACATATATGATGGCAGCTTGTTTGAATTGAATTTTTTTGTTTTCAACAGTAATACTTCGAAAATGCGATGCTCTTCGTATCCATTTATTTTTACAGGCTTGATAGTGTTTCTCAACCCTAGAACGGTAACCTGGGGTGTTAGACGACCCCAGGAAATATTGAAAATTTTTATTTTTACGAATTTTTCAAATTTTTTACCCTTTTACTTTATTTTTTTACTAACTTCTCGTACTTGAAGAAAAATAGCTTTAGGCCTACGTGATTCTGCATTAAGAAACGAAAAGAATGAGCTCAAGTTGAACCCTTTTTGTGAAATTTCACCGGAGATATGAAGTTTCGAAAATTGGGGTCGTTGATGATTTTTTGTAGAATATTTTTTCGTCATGCGAAACATACGTACACACATGAAGATAATAAAGGTACACTTACAGACAACGGTGAGCTTTTTCCAGCTAGCTTCAGTAGAAAACGAGGGACCATCCGCTGTGATTTCGCACGAAAAATTTCCAGCAATCTCAAACTTTACGTTGCGAATTGTGACTTGACTCTCGTTCGATTTAGTTAGCTGTAATAAAACAAAACAAGCTCATTTCAATGAATTGACAAATTTTTCTATATCTGAATTGATAATTTTAATTGTGTTTTGCCGTGTATAATATATTTTTGTACTACGTGCATGATAAAATGAATATTTTTATCTGATTTATTTTGCGGATATTTCATTTTCGAAAAATTTATTCAGATTTTCTCTTCACTCCTCCAAATTTTTCACGTGGCATGAAAAAACTGATAGGATCGTTGGAAATTGTGTGCGTGGCAAAATCGTTCGATGCGCACATAGAATTATCCATAAGCGATTTTTCCAAGCACAGAAGCACTCAATATGTGTATTAAGTGCATGAATCTCTTTGTCGATGTTAGTGTATTTACCATATTCGATACATACATGCTGCCGTATGTAGTACATTTTTTGGCTTGAGGTACACAGGTGGTATGTCGATTCGAACTTGTGTCAGGTGGAATAATGAAATGAACGGCAATTTAAATTCATGGTTCGGCGTGTACGCTCACGCATCGCGGGGCGATGCTTTCTATGAAATACTCTCGCTACTCTCACTCTCTGGTTGTATGCCGGAATACAGTTGTACAGTTGTATGCAGGAATACGCCTTTTGTAACGCTCGTTGATTCGATCCTCCCGTGCAGATACGTTTCTGCTCGAATATTTAAATAAATGCTCCGACCATTCCACGAGAAAGGGACGATCAATAATTTAGTATTCCTAAACTCATTTCACGTCGCGTAAATAAAAATTTGATCTCCCTAGACGCGAATTAAAATATGTTATGCATATGTAAAAAACCCAAATTGTGTCAACCAATTTTCCAACGCGGGTTGAAAAATGTTCGTGCATGATTTTCGGCCAAATTTTCAGGGATTTCGGAAATGAAAAAAAAGTGTCAGAAAATTAAAACGGCAATTGTTTCACTAGTGCATATGATTGAGTAAGGTAAAATGAGTAGAGAGACGAAAGCGGGCCAGCGCATTAGTTTTATTCGTGTACGTTAAATATATTGCGTGCGTGGGAACAGTTTATGGCGTTTTTTTCTTCTTTTTTCCCTCTCTGACGAGCGTTCTTCAGAGTAAATGTAAATGGGCGTATTTGCGTACGCTGTTCATGGCTCGTCACGCGAATCCTGTTCGAGGTGATGGTAAACAATTGGGTGCGAACGATGGTTGGGTAAATAGAAAGAGTTATGTATTTGTATATATGTATGAGATATCGAAGGAAAGAGAGAGGGAGAGAAGGGAAGGGGCGAAAGTGTTTGAGCGTATATGAAATAGAGAACAGCCTCGCCAATCGGCACAAGTGCCAAGATCCGAGTGTTAAATTGACGGTTTTATTCGACAAACGGCCAGAGATAGGGTCATGGGTAAAAAAACGAGGGACAGGGGAAGGGAAATTGCAGAGGACGCGTATATGAGGGTTTGGTCCTGGCGAGATAGCACGTTGACTGGGTACCGAACTGAGAGCATTCCCACTGTTCATTTCTATGTATCTGTGCGAAGGTATATAGAAAATTTACGGTATAAAAGTAATCGCCAAAGTTGCTTCGGCTATTAATGGAATTCACAATTGCCCGATGATTTTTTTCATGATCGAAGGGTATGCGGAGCCGTTTAATAAACGAATTATCGAAATTTTTCTCTCGTCTTTATCTTTCCCCTGTTCAACGGTCTTTCAGCTTCTAGTTAGAACATTTGGAAATAGAACGTTGGAAATCTTTGCGGCGGAAAAATAGTTGAATAGTTCTTATACATATATCTATTAGGTACATCTACATATCTATTATAAACTAATTATTTAGACGGTACCCAAGCGAAAAAAGCCAACTTGGTAAATAACGGACACCTTAATGTCTATACATACATAAGAATGTGTCACCAAAGAGATCTTTGAGGTAACAGATTTTCGTTTTTTCAAAAACTTTCAACCAATTAATTTTACACAATACGTATTTACGATCGATGAACGGGTAATTACGTTCTCAGAGAAATCTTTACTGTGTAAATCAAATAAATTATGACAAATTTTTATTTGATAATTTGTTTCGGAAAATCCAGACTGGCAAACATTTCTCTGACAGTTTACATACGTGTATGTGGATGATTTGTTCATGTGCAGGTGCAAACACACGAGACTGAAGCATAGAGAAGATTAATCGAGCGCTCCAACGAAGAAGGAAAAAGTGCGTGGTCCAACTTTTAGGGAGTAAAAAGCTCCGGCAATTAGCGGATTTTCAAATAAAGCCCTACCCAATTGCCAAGGCAGAAAAACGTTTGCGAGCAAGAGAGATTGTAAAAAGAGATTTTGTGCGAACGTACACACGATTTTATGCAGGCATTTGGTAGAATGTATACGTAGCAAGGTGGCAATCTGTGTTGTGATAGAAGAACTAGCTAACGAGAATCTAAAGAGAGAAAGAATGACACGAGAGAGTACGGTTTGAGTTTGAAAATGTAAAGAAATGAAGAGAGGTTAAAAGCGTGCCCGAGATTAGCAATCTTTGTGGTCCAAACAAAATTAAAAAGAGAGCAAGATTAAAGCTAGGGTAAAAGAGAAACGACCCTTATAATCGTAAAAAATTGAGAGTAAAAAAAATTATATTGACAGAAAAGATCTGCACAAGAAATCAATTTCATTCATTTTTGTTTTGAGTTTTTTTTTATGCGCAAAGATATTAAAAATTTGATGAAGTTTGGAGAAAATATTTTTCTACGATGAATATGAAGATATATTCTTTTTATGCTCAATGTCCATGCTCATACATATTCAGTGAATATAATTGAACGGAAAAAAATAGGTTTGGAATAAAAGCTCTACTCACGTCCACTTCGATTCCTGGAACGCCAAAGACTTTGGTGGTTGGCCGTTCGCTTGGTGAGTATCGGTAAAACTCGTGTTTGCCCCTGTACCATTTGAGAGAGTAGATTGGCGTGTTCTCGAGCACGTAATGACAGCGAAGGGTCGCCTCGTTACCATGTTCAACAATTTCTGGTATGATTTCGAGTCTGGCATCCCTGAGACATTTGACACCTTTTTTCGTACCCAGGTTGCAACGTTGATAGGTAGATTCGTAGTAAAATCGAGAAATAGAGAAAAATAACACAAGTTAGCAATATAATATCACGCATGGAAGAAAAATGAGAAAAAAGAAAAATATAAATTTATATATTCATAAATTTCGATAGAGTAACCATTTCGTGTACGCGTTTGTATCTGTAACGTTCCCGCACATTTCGGACTATTTATAGACATATAAATCTGGAAAAGCGGTAGGAACGGGTATATATGCGCGCCTGTATCTGTAAATTATCGTGGGAAACGCAGGAGAGAGAGATGTGAAAAATTATAGTTTTCCCTCTGTTGTGGACTTTTGCACCCCTGTTTTCGAGCAGGGTCGAGCTCTGGCAAAGAGCGGATGAAGGGAGAAAGTTTGACGAGGATGCTGATAGTGAGAGATAGAGGTAGGTAGAAACGCGAGATGATAAAGTGCGGAGCGAGGCTGAGAGGGACGCAGAGCTTAACAAAAAAATGAGAACAGGCAACGGAGCATTAAGTCTAGTGTGCATCATTAGTCCGCTTTTACTTGCGGTGTATTTGCTAGTTGAAACGAGATGAAAATATATATAGAAAGATGCACGCAAAAAGAGCCCGAGAGATAGTGAGAAAATGTAAAGAGTAGAAGTGGAAGGAGAGGGGATTGCAGCGTGTCAGCGAGAAATTGCAATTCCAGCAAATGACAACTCCCAACCTCCAGTTTGATCCTTTTCACCCTTCTCTCTCTCTCTCTCTCTCTCTCTCTCTATCGTCGTTCTTTATCTCTTTTATCATCTATCCTTATCTTTTGCACTTTGTACACTTCCACGCTCTTGTTTCTACTGCCGTTACTGTATTGCTCAAGTGTACATGCAAACTCCCGAAGGGCTGCTCAGATTCTCTGTCCTCTCCCTCCATCTCTCTATCGCGATTTTTTTTTCAATTTTTGCTTGTCACGCAAATTTTTAATTCTTCCGCGATTATCAACACAAATCGCTAAGCTATTGTCGCGTTTATGATCAGGGCTAACATTAATTCCAACCTTTCTGAATTCGGATATTCAAAAAAGAATCGAATTTAGACAAAAAAGATTTTTTTGATTCAATCCTTTATTCGATAAATTGACATGCAATTCATATTATCTTTGTAAATCGAACTCTTGACAAGACGTTGCGTGGAAAACGCGATGACTCTGTTAAAAAAATCTGCAAACAAAGTTTTTTGGGTTGCACAGAGAGAGAGAGGAAAAGTGCTGTGTTGTGTAAAAAAATATGAAAGACCAAATAACGGATCGTGCATATTCATATACGTATAGCTTCATCGATCCTTGAGTTACAACGAGCACTCCGTACTGCGCTGATTAAAATTTTTTAATCAAACTGAGCTGAGCTCGATCGGAGGTATATACATACATATATAGTCACGAATTTTCTGATGACTGCACATTCGTTTTTGCATCTTTGCATTCCGAAAGATTGCTCTCTTCGCTCATCCCTGACATAATCTATACATTTTTCTAAATCTCTTCGATTTATTGACTCTTATGCTAACGACCCGTTGGATCGGAAAGAAACTGTGTCGTGGTGAAATTGCGAGATTCATATTCAAATGCGGTCTCCGGGAGACGCATGTGAGAAATAAGCTTCGCGATAAAAGGTGTACTTCGTAAAATATAGAGCAGAAAGGGAAGAAAGGGAAAAGCCTCAGCAAATACACTCGATATATAAATCATCCAGCATTATATGAGAATCGATATCGCAATGTCGAGAACTCTCCGAACTCGTCTTTTATACTCGGCTGTGCGTACTTCCGTTCATTATTCCTGTTTCGCGAGGAGAGACGCGAATTGTCTGAACATGATCGTACATACCCGGATAGTTTCTTATCCGCGATGCGCTCGATCCAAAATAACGTCTCGTCAACGAAAACGTGATTGTTCGCGCTCACGAAACGTTCGGTTCGAAATTCGTGGCTATTTTTCCGGGGAGTGATGAAAGTTTAGCTCGGAATCAGAGCAAAGCGAGCGAAACGATTCAGTCGAGTAAAAGTGCGGATATCGTGAGTACCGATTAAAAGAGGGACGAGCTGTTTCGGAACGATAAAAAAGAAGGCAAGAGAAGAAAAAACAAATCGAAAATCTCTGGATCAGTGCCAATCTCCGCTGAAATTAAATCCCACTCTCGTAATTTTGTCGAAAGCGGGGAGTGTGTTTTTTTTTCTTCCTTCTCTCAAACGATGCTGGATGAGGAAGTGAGTGTATTCGATTCTGTGTGCACGTGAACCCGGAACCCAAATCTACCATCATTTGCAGCGTAATGAAGAAACTTTATAGTTTCAGAGAGGGTTTTTCCCATCACACGGAAGGAACTTCTTATCTTTTATTTCTCGTATAGACACACGGATTTCGCCATTCGAGAGCTCTCCGCTCCTCCTTTTTCCCCCTCGTTAAGCTATTTTATGAAACAACTCGTTGCATCGCTTCTCAAAAGTCCTTTTTAACGTTGCTACTCATCACGCTACAGAAACATATATACATATACACAAGCGGATCCATATATATTTCGTTCAGGACAAACGTGTCCTTATAGCTTTCTTCAATTTCTTTGGTTCGATCGATCCGTAAAATTAGACACGTTTACCCATTTGCTTGGAAAAAGTGTCTCAATAATTCCATCATTTTGATAAGAATTAAAACAGCGGCGAACATTTTTTCCATTATTTCGGTGAAGAAATATATTTAATAATTTATCGACATTTTCAAGATTCTCTTTCATTCGTATTAGTTTTTATACCGTTCAGTGAAGAGAGTTGACCAGGAAGCGGAAAATCCTGCTCTTGTGCGTATTAGTGCAAGTTTTAGGCGGAACGGTTTTTTCGGTACAAAAGTCAGGTTGGTGTTCTCGGTGAAAAAGTAAAAATGTAGAGGAAGATGAAAAAGGAGGAGATGAAAAAAGCATGAATCTCGAGTGAAGTGGGCACTCGTGGTACTTTGTAGGGGCGGAAGAGAGGCTGCTTCGGACATTGAGAATCGTGCTAGCTCGTTTTTCATACCTGGCTTCGGTATAGGATAATCCTTCGGCGGATATAAGCTTCGCCGTTTTCATAGCACACGTTTCGTGCACGGGTTTCCTATCTTCTTCCTTATTCTCGAGTACTCGCGAGTCGACCGCACCATCGCGAACCTCGAGGAACGAGAACACACGTGTACACACGCGAATGTCGAGGTGGCAAGGCGTGTCTGCGCGCTCGAAGCTTCTAGTGCTCGCGTTCTCCACCTTTTCCCCTAACAATTTCACCCATGCCAGATTCACCGTCAGTATTTTTTCTCTTCTCTTCTCTCTCTCTCTCTCTCTCTTTCTCTCTCACTCTTTCCTCTCTTCACACTCAAGAGCACACGGAATCCATTACGCGCGCGTTCTTACGACTAATTACTTGAAAAGAGGAGGCTAATTAGTCAGGCGCGTCGAGGTAAAAGTGAGAGAGAGTAACGAGAGACGAAATTTTCGGTCGTACTCTTTTCTCCCGTTCTCCGCGCGATAGTAAAAGTGACGCCGGCGAGTGTGTACGCAAGAAATGGCGGACGATTAAGCCTTGGCCAAACTCGAGAAAGAAATTTCGCGAGGTGAAAGAGAGAAAGAAAGTGAGCTTCCGAGACGCGGGAGCTCACCGCGTGAATTACCCCAAAACTTTAGCAACAACTCTTCCCCTTCACTCGAAAGTAATGGAACGGACTTTTCTCTCTTTCTCTTCTTCCCCATGCTTATGGCTAGGGAAATAATCATGGAAAATACGAACTCTGTCGTCATGCATTCCTCTCGAGGAAATAGACGAGAATGACGATGCCTTTTTTCTATTACCGTTCGGGGGTTAAACTCTTATTCCATCTTCGAAACTTTTTGCGCCCTTTTTTATATTGGTTAGAATAAGAGAGATTTTTTTTTCGCCGGGACCTCGGTCTCTTTGCCAAGTTGGCAGCGCACTCTACAGACATACACACACCCACGAGCCAGTGTGCATATAAAAATCTTCATGAGGAAAAAACGATAAAATAAAATCAGATAAAATTTTATTCTCGTCACAAAAATTGCAATGTTCGATCTAAAATATCTCGCTTGCGACAGAATGCAGCAGGACTTTAGTGAAAAACATATATATACAAACTAATAGAAATATGTAAAATCAATGGCATGGAAAAAGACAGAGAGAGTGCTGGGAGAGTTCGACAGAATATTTAAAGCGGCTAATTAAAAGAAAATGTTACGGAGACTGTGATCCTGAAAAACTGCGAGAGAATAAGAGCGCGGGGGGGAGGTAGGAGGAGAAGAACGAGTTCCTAATTATTTTCCTTTTAATACCCAGCAAAGGAAAAAGTAGTAGAGGGAGAGTGGGAAAGATCGAGGATGAAAGGAAAGGGAACCTTTCCGAAACTGCTTTTTCCTCTGTTCCAAAGGACCAACGCGCTGCACTTTGACGAGAAAAAGAAAAACAAAAAAAAATAATCTCTTTCCTTCATTTTTTCGATTCGTTCAGCCCATACTCGGGAAGTTTCTCATCTTTCCGCGAGACAGCCCTTTATCTCAACCTCTACTCTTTCCCCTGACTGTGGCACGACGAAAGTTTGAAGTTTGTAACGAAGTTTTAATAACCGTTCGGAGTGAAGCCGTGGACAGTCGCCCTCTTCTCTCTTTATCTCTTCCTATAACTATCTTTTTCTTTCTCCGCTTTTCATCCATTCACCTGATGAGATCTTTTGCCAACGAGAGGAAAACGATATTCAGAATTTGCCTCGTTCCTTATCCCAGCAGCAAAAGCAGCGCGTCCGCGACCGACCACGAAATGACTTTGCATAACGAGGTAAAATGTGCGAAGAGAGGATGGGAGGCAAAATGACGCTAGACGAGGAGGAATGGACTAGTCGAAAGCCGTTTGCGCGATGTATCTATTACTGCAAGAGTATGCATCGTGATTCAAGGAATCATGGCGAGAAAAATGATAGAGATGTAGAGCAGAGACCAAAAGAGGGAGAAAGAGCTTCGGAGTTAGAGATAGAAATATTGAGAACTCTGTTACAAAGCAACGACAAAAACTCTCTGAAACATTCCGTGACTAGCAGCTTCCCCCGAGTTTTCACGTAAAAACATACCTATATACTGAGCAATGCTCATGGAATCACATTTATATTGTGCATACCCAGCATATGTATATATATTTATGTATTTGTGTATATGCTGAATTGTTTCGTGGTAACTCGATCGCGTAATTGAACGAAGCACTCTCCGCATTCCGGGCTTAGTGTTTTTCAAGCTTCAAACAATTTATTTTCGTCCAATTTTGTCTCGGCAATAAAAAAAAATCAGGCTCACATGTTTTTCTATGAAAAGCATAATTGCACTTGTATTGAGCCAATATTAAACTAATACAGTGATGCCGAAACGCGAAATTTTGTGAACATCGATCTGTGTTTGAATATTTTCTTACAGTTCAATTTTTATGTTTTCAATGAATGAATTTTACCATGTGAGAATGTTGAGTTACGGTTGTTAATGACGAACGATTTGAATTTTTCAGATAGGAGAAGGGGGGGGGGCAGAATGGATTCCTTTAGGAAGAACTGTTAGAAACCTTAGTGTACGCCCCCGCGAATTCTGAGTGATTATTGGAGGATGCAACACAGGTATTCGATCTCTCTTTCGGGTCAAGGCATTTAAGTCCTTTATCCCTGGGACGGCAACCACGTCTTCAAATATGAGAAGTGCGACAGGAGAGCGAAAATGCAGTGCAGTGAAGAGTAGATTCACGAGTCGTGATTTACTTACTCGGTAAAGAATTAATTCACTCAATTATTGTTGGTATCCGTTTAAAATATATAATTTTATCACTACAACTAATACACATGCACTCTATCTTTTTATTAGTACTGTCCATGTAACAAAGTGTAATAATATTCGATTCTAACACAAGTGTAAGACACTGAATCATTTGACGATTCCACAATATCGGAGTTTGGAATATTCGAAGCACTGATGATTTTCACTCTAAGTTCTTTTTCGACGGAAGACTTTAAACGCAATGCAAGTGTACACGGTATGTTAATTTCTGAAGACGACTGCACACGGAACCCACGGAACACGGTACCGGGTTTTTATACAGTCTCGGCAAGGGTACTGACTCAGAATTTCCTTCTCCTGTTTCTAGAAAATGTCAGGTAATACCTGGGGGTGTTGACAACGCTACACCTCATAAGGCGTTAGCCATAGGGTTAGGCTGTTGAATTTTGTCTTGCTCGGCCTCCTCTCAAGAGGTATATCTTGTGCCTCAGTGGTCCATCGGTACCTCGCCCTAAATTGGTCAGCCTACTCGTGCCAGGTGTATTGATCGGTGCTTCTCCCTCTTGAGGAGCAAAGGATTAGTTATGATCGCCAGTTTGGCGTCACCAGGTGTATTGATTGGTATTCACCCTTTTCTGTCTTCCTATTTCTTCGCTCTTTGATTTCCCACCGTTTAGTATGACCTCTTAGTGCGTAGCTACCTCTTTCGTGATGAGTGTCTCTTTTGGTCCCGTTTTACTGCCGATGATATCTTTTGTAGCGAGGTGTCCCCTTTTTATAGTTTTTTTTTGGTAAGTTTCCAAACTCCAATCATGGTACATCTTTTCTACTACGCACACTGAAAAAAAACGATAACGATTTCCAATGGAATATTTAGTTGGTTTGTCCATATTTAATAGATCCAACGAAATATTGATTAAACGAACTAATATTTCATTGGAAATCGCCATCATTGTTTTCAGTGCATTTTCTCGATTATTACTTAGGTACGTATTGATTATTTTTGCATATGGTTACTTGTAACTCCCTTTCCTTAGTTAAATTATTTTTCATGTGGAGTGATACGTAACATCACTGAACTGGTTTGACTTGTTTTTAGTTTTTTGTCAAGAATTTGATCTTACTTTGCTTTGTTCATTGACAATAAAAAATTAATAATGTGGGGCAAAAAGGGCCTCCTTCGAGAAGATTTTATAATTTGAGTTTTTTAGCTTATTTTACTTTTGTTTGGCGTTCTGTTGAATTTATGGTGTTAATTTTCTATGTTTACCGACATAAAAAAATCGAGAAATGTGGGGTAAAATGGCCCTTCTAAAAAACTCAATGTTTTTCACTTACTTTATGTTTTGAATTTTTTATTATGTATTTGGTACAAAAGAGAGTTGATAGTAAAAATTTGGACGTTATAATTACTTAATTGAAAGTTTTTTGTTACTATTTACTGAATTCGAAATAATCGAATTCTCGTTAGTTAGTTAGTTAATAGCTAGTAAATACACGTGTGATGGTTGTACATAGATTGGAATAATGACTATATACAATTAACTTGTAATAAAACTGATAATTTAAGAATTTACTTTCATAAAATTTGATAACTTGTAAAAATTAGTTATTTAATAACTTACTCTTGTATATTTTGATAATTTTTGTTGTGTGTAAAATTTTAATTGTTTAAACAAAAATAACCAACAATAATTTAATAACTTATAGTCTCTTATATTTTGATTATTTCGTTTCTATAAAACACATTGTTCTTTACAAAAATATGTAATAAATTATGCTGTTGAACTCATTACCTAGTTTATCCTTTATGATATGTAATTTTTTAACCGTTTCTATAAAACAATAATTTTACTTTGAGTGTTAAAAATTATGAGGGCCCATTTTGCCCCCAAAAATGTATGGATATTGAAAGTTTTAAGGGACTCATTTTACACCCACGGTTCGAAATTCGAAAAAATTGTAATATTAATCTTTCATAACTGAAGTAGTAACAAATCTCTTCTTCTCGCTTAGTTTTTTCAAAGGTGCCGTGATCTTATTTCCCTGCTCCTTTATTAACGGCACTCCCGCAGACGTGCTGATAACTAATGTCTCGTCCATAATAACTCCTCGAGAAAGAAGTACGAGAGTCTTCGTGATCCCGACTGAGTGAAAGCCAAGAAGGATAGAAAAAAAGAAAAAGCTTTCGTGTTGAAATATCAAGTTGAAGAAATGCAAGGAAATTGAGATGGGACATTTTCAAGAGATACGATATTCTAGACGTCGATTTTTTTCTTCTATTCTCCCCTTGAACTTCTACGTAATAATGACTTTTCTCGCATGGAGTAAAATACTCCTTTGACGAGTAAATTTTGATTGGCAGGAAAAGTATTTAATATCGCCATTTTATAAGAGTACATAAAGATGTTTAGGTCATAGTCAAGTATTTTTTTACTTGAATTATGATTTTAAAAAGATTCAACATATTTAAGCCTTTGGAATCGTAATATTTTATTGAGTAACTCGTTTAGCCCCCTCCCCCTATCGTATATCTGATAAAATTAAGCATATTTTTTAAATTCGAAAAACGATTGCTCGACACAACTTTATTTTTACATGGGCATGAAGTTAAGTTGAAAAACAAACAAACCTGATGACAGATTTATATATGCAAGTGGGATACGTGAGATGCGAACGGGATGAAAATAAGAGGTGATGAGGAAAAAAAGTTATTTTTCACGAGCGCATGTGCGTATCCAATCGAGTCCGTCTTTTTACTCACCGATACATCAACGGTGAAATCAACGAAGTCCCAAGAGAAAAAGAATTGCGAAGAGCGACAACACACGCGTTATTCCGTTCTTTCATCGAACTACTTAAGTTATTGTCGAAAGTTTGCCTCGACTTTTTCTCTTTTCCGTTTCTCTCTATCATACATCGAGATGGTCGCTTTTCCTTGAGGTCTGTACTCGATTCAACCGTAAAGTGCATTATCAGTTGCTGGGATTTTGAAAGTATTTGACTCTTTTCTTTTTTCCGTTTTTTCGATTCGAGTTCGCGGTGAATGACGACCAATGAAGAAGAGAGAACTACCGCAAGAGAGAAAGAGAGAGAGAGGAGTGAAATAACGATACAACGACGAGTAAGTATTTTCTTTCTTTCTTCCTCTTCGGTCCGTTCTTATCCAGTTTTCCTCTACCGAGTCTAAGCGAGGGATGATGAAGAGCCTCGTTTGCGCTCGAAGTAGAAATCGCTTCTCGGTACGTCTGACCGAATTTATAGGGTCGAGCTGCACAACCATTCGGTCATTATAATCTTCTCCCTTTTCTCTCTCGACTTTTTTCTTCCTTTTATTCGACTTTTTAAAAAATATTTCCTCTCGACAACCCTCTTTCGTTTCTACCGTGGTTTTCATACCAGATATTATTTCAATAATTCTGTCCTGAGGAGATCCAGAAGTTTTCCCGTTTTATTCAATTTTTCAGTGTACCATTTCGTATCAATTCAAATATCTTAATGATACTTGCTGAGAGAGAGGAAAAAAGGTGACATCTGAAAAAAGAGCATCGTTTCGCGGAGTTTCGCGTATTTTATATTTTTGTCGAATTTACGATTCTTTTATGTCTCCGGTTTCTGAGAGATTTTCTTATTCGTGAAAAGAGAGAATGTGGGGATTTCGAATGCTCGAGTGCTTTCATCAATTTTTTTTTTTTTTCATTCTGTTTTTAATGTACCATCAGTAGTCAAGTCTTTCAAAAAGGAGTAGATTTTTTGTTGGAATTACAGGAAACATTTTTTTTTCTTTCGACAAACATCCGAGCACATCAAAAGAGAAAAACGGAACGCTTTTGATTATAGCACAAAGAAGAAGTGAGAAACGTCCCTTTTCTTTCGCGCTCTCCGAATTTAAACTGAACACACTGTTTGCCCTCGTTCGTAATTATTCTTTGGTTCCAGGTCTCGGTAATAACCCGCCCAGCATTTTCTTCGATGCAGAAGCCTTCGTTCTCTTGTTTTTTTCTGTCACAATCTTGACGTCAAACGGGATTGAGGAAAGGAAGAAAATACGGAAAGTGTACTCTGGAGATACCGTCACGGTTGACGCTTCGCTTAGAATCAAGACGAAATGAAAACGCGGTATAAAAAACGCTTAAATCATCAGAGACACATGACGCGATTTTTTTCTCCCGAGTATGCGAAAATCATGGTAAAGATCTGTCCTTTGATCTCATATATACGAATATGCAGCGATCATTATTTCTTCAAAGGTTATCCGATATTCCCGGAAAATTTTATGAAAAATATAATATCCGTATACGCATGTCTATATATATGTATATACGTGCTTGCAGATATAGAAAAGTTTTCTTCTCTTTTTGTTTTTTTCATTCATTTTTAAAAATTCAGTGATAAATTTTTGTTACAGGATAACATGTATTTTTGAAATAAGAATTTTTTATAGTATTTATAGTATATTTACTCTGTATTTCGATCCTTATTTTCTGGGAAAAATTTACTATTTGGGTTCTCGGTTTGAAAAAAAAAACGCCATATTTTTCGACCGTTCCGTTCTAACAAATGCGCAACGATTTTACCAAGAATTGATCAATTGTATTTCGAGCCAGACGTTGTTATACGCTCTATGAAGGAATCAGATGAGAGAGAAGAGAGGATGCGAAGTGCGACGCGGGAACCCATCATCACTGAATTCCCGGTATCGAGCAGTGGAGAGTGCGAACGGCAGAAGGAAAGCGGAAGAGCAAGGGGTGAGGGAGCTAGTCGAGGAACGTGGAAAACCGACCATGCAAGCTCGGGTCATCGTTAAAAGAGAGAAATGGAACAAAAAAAGAGCGCGGAGAAATTTTTTTTTCCCGAGCCTCGATGAGAATTTCGAACGGGACGTCCCGTTGCCTCGTATTCGGGAATCATCCCTGTGACATTCTACCGGTAAATGAAAATGTACCATTCCAAGCGTATAGACGAGTGGAAAAAAAAGAATAGAAAAAACGCGAGCGATACCAATCGGTGAAAACGCACAGCGCATCGAGCCAAACAAGAAAGCATCAGATTTTTTTTCATTTCTTTTTACAGATAATTATTTGCAACGATAATAGGGACAATACGGAATTCAATTTCCGTTCAATACTGAAAGCATAGACGCGAGTACAAAACACGGTATTTCCCGTATCGCTGAATGTACATGGGAGAAAAAATATATTCTTCTCCAAAAACTGTATATCGCCGTCTTTTATTGGCTTTGACTAAAACGGTGGAATTTTTGAAGCTATTATCGGTTCTAAAATCAAGTCTATTTTTCAAAAAGACCTTTTGGTTGGCCCTTTTTTTACACTTGTCGCATAGTGTTGATAAATTAAATATGCAAGGAGCGCTATACATCTTTTTATTCTGTATACACAGTTGAGATATGCAAAGAATTGTATATACGAGTGCTCGTCCCGCAGAAAAATAAAAGCGGAGCTTTCAGCTTGAAAAACAACCGAAAAAGATATACCAGTTGAGATTTTTTTTACAGAAAAAAGTAAAAAAAAAAGAAAACGAAAAAGGGAGGAAAAGCTATCTGGAGAAGGAAAGAGAGAGTAAGGCGAGGAAAAAAGCGTACAAAGCCACACGGAAGACGTGATAATCCGGAGGATAAAGAAGATTCTGCGTGCGGCAGGCATAAAGTCGACGAGGGAAAAAAAGAGAGAGGAGGTGAAAAAAAAGGTAAAAAAGTAGGAAGGAAAAAAAAATAAAAGGTATCACAGAAATGGCTGCAGGGGTGCTTATTTCGTTATACATGCATTCAGTTACCTACAGTAATGCGAGTTTTGTTTACACAGACGCATTGTCCGCACATAGGCGAAGTATATAAAAGTTTAATGTGCCCCTAGGTCTCTTACGTTCAGTCGCGTCCTCGCACGTGTAGGCGCACGAGATGAAAAAAGACTGAAAAAAAACACGAGCTGCGGAAAAAAAATGAAAACGAATAATAAAAAAATCCTCACTATGCGTATGGGTAGGTAAGGACGGGAGGATAATAAAAATAATAGAAGAAGTGAGTGCACAGCCTGAATAGATCCGCAAACATTTTACGGGTGAAAAATAGAAAAGAGTGGATAAATGAGCAGAGACTGAGAAAAGCATGCACATATCCCCCAGTGTCACAGTTACTTTGCGCTAAGTACACTGTATTTATTTTTATTTTTTTCCAGTTGTATGTATGTAGGTATGTATGGATGAACGCGGGAATCCCCAGGTGAAATTGCGATTCACGAAAGAAGATTTATTTTTCAAATAATTATAGACGTGAGGGTGTTTTCCTTCAACGATACGAGAAAAAAAATTATGCAAATAAGACACATCTGCAGTGAGACGAAAATATTATATGTTGCGAATGAAAGAAAAATATATTAATTAATAATGTGAAATACATTCTATGGCTAGTACATACAAGTTAATTAAGCAGCTCATTTAATCTCATGCACTTTCTGCCGTTACAGCGATTTTTGCGACATTATTCTGTTTTTGTGCGCTAGTGAGTGTTTAAATCAATTAAAACGGATGCTCTCGCGGTCCAGCAATTTATTATTTTTTTTTTTTTAAAGAGAAAAATTCAATTATAAAATTGTTACAGTGTGATCGTTCTTTATCGAGAATGATGGAATAATCAGCACATATTAGCAGTTTCGGTGCTGAAATGAATTAAAATTGTTTTTTTTTCCGGCATAAAATGGAAAAAAAGTCAGAGACGTCATAACTGGAGGCTGATGCAATTACTTTTTAAGTTTGGCATATGGGACGTATGTACAGCGCATACATACACGGAGAATGAGAAAACAGTGAGCTTCACTGTTTCCAAGCCAAATAGGGAGAGAAGGAGGGAGCAAAGCAGAGAGCAGTTAAATGAGGCTTTTCGTGTGCGTAATGTGTCGTTGAAAAATGCGAATATCTTTTTGTAGCCGTGAGTTGAGAGAGGAAATCCTCTTCCTCTGTTATTGCAGCGAACGCATACGTTATATGTTTCAAAGAAATCATTTTATCATTTTTATCTTTGAGTTATATTGGAAGATAGTGATTAATTGAAGGGGGTTCGGATGTCAATGAACCAAAAGTACATTTTGAAAAAAAAGTCATAATTTCGCCAGGCTAAAAATGTTCAAGAATGTCATCTGGAATGTTCAGTAGAATTTCCATTTCATTTACTTGAAATGTATCAATTTTTATAAATCACGCTCTTAATGTCGCTTTTGAAACTTGAAATTAATTAAAAAGTGTATTCAATTCACGTTTGCCATTAATGGTAAAAGGATCGGGAGTTTTTTTCCGCACCATTGCTCGAAGGAAACGATCGGCAGCACTGCGCGGATTACATGACTGCACGTTGCATCGAAGCAAAGGCCAAGAAATTTGTATTCAGCCCAATAAACATTGACAACACAGGAGAGAAAAGGAGACCAAGAAGGAGAGGGAGGGAAAGAGACGGAGAGGCACTCGTGTAAGGCCTATCGTCTACGCGGTACGAATAAATATCAATTTGCATGGCTCCCACGAGGTTGCACACCGCTGCTGGAATGGATTCAACACGCTCCACACGATGCGACCAATCTCAATGTATGTATGTATACACGTATATTTGCACGCGGGTATGCGCTTCTTGCACGGAAAAAAGAATGCGAAGAGGAAGTCAGAGGGAGAGAAAAAAAAGGGAGAAGGAAACGAGAAGAACGTGGTAGAACATACTGGAAACGAGAGGACGCGAGGGTTTTTTCTTTTATTGATGCCTCTGAGACGACACGACTCGTCGATAAATATCTCGACTCAAGTTTTAGAACGATAGCTTCGAGATTTTCCGTCCCCCAGACTACAATGTGCGACTTATTGAAAACCAGAATCCCTGAATAAATCTCTATTTGTAAGAAAAAAAAATGTATTCGAAACAAATGACATTTTCATCTTCGAACAAACTTTTATTCGATTTCACTAAAATCATCTCTTCGCAGATATTTTTGGGATTTCGAAAAACAGGAATTGCAATCGTGGAGCTTCTGACAGCTTTCGACATTTCAGTACTACATAATGTGATTCGTTCAAACTCAGAATCCCTGATGATGAATAAGGATTTTCCTTCTACATGGAAAAAAAATTTTATTTAAAACGCACGACGTATCATGACGAACCAAACTTTATTCAATTTCTTCAAAGGCATTTTGGCGAATATGATAGTACTTGGCGAAACGCACGAACGAATTGCCTAATTTAAAACTTCATATATCTATATTGTGGAATGAATTCACCTGTGTAGCACGAGAGAACTTGTCACCCACGGTATTTCCACTTTTTTCAATCGAAGAAAAGTTTTAAAAAATGTTTGTGATATATCATGACGCTGCTCTCATCCCATTATTATTATTTTCCGTATGCCCGTATATGAATGGAAAGAGTGGAATTTGTCGAATCGTCGCAACGTATACGAAAAGAACTCTCTGTGCCTGGAGTGAGGAAAAAAGGAAGACCCGAAAACTGAAAAGTTTTCGGCGCAGTCAATTTTGTTAAGGGAAGATGGTTTGGGGGCCTTCCTGCTTTTCTCGCTTACACGAAGTAGAGGATTCCGGACAGGCACCGAAAACTCAAGACGCGAGACTTTATTCCTCATGTATGTGTGTATAAATTTCATCGGCGAACGCCGTATAATGCCGAGGAAGAAAACAGTGAACAAAAAGTAAGAAATAATAATAAAATAAAAACGAAATAAAGGAATTGCGCGCACACAATCTTCTTGGAATTGTTGTCTTCCTCAGCAGAGACTTTTTTCCGCACTCCGCTAGTTTCTTCTGCTTTTAAACTAACAAAACTATTACTTTTTCTTATGAACGGAGAGGAAAAACTATACAAGCGATAGTATAGTAACCTTATACCGAACCGACCCTTTGTTCGACTCGATTTTTCTTTCGTACAATTGTACGCCTTGCTTCCCCGAGAGCCATCTCTCTCTCTCTCTCTCTCTCTCTCCTTTTTCCTTCCACATCCCTCGTATTCTCTCTCCATGCACGCGTACGCGAGCTTCGCAAGTTACGTGCAAGAAGACAAAGAGACAAATACTGAGCACGTGTATATGTATGGACTGTTTCGAGACAATCCGACGCGAATCTTTTTCTATCGCTTCCCATTTTGCAGCAATTCGTCTCTCGATAAAAAGTACGAAATGTCTGGTCGAGGAAAGTATCTCGAAATTGGACAGATATTTATAAAGACAACAGAGAGAATATAATAATGAAAATTTTGATCATATTTTTTCTATTTCAGTTACGATGTGGTAGATATTTTCTGATGTTGACGAGTGTTCAAAGTTGACACCCGCTTCCGTATATGTGGATCTGAATTTACGTTTTTGTGCATCAGTCGCTTTGTGCTATATTTTTTTTGTCGTTCACCTTTTGTCTCATCTTTTCGCTTCAGTTTTTTCCCTTATCTCTTATCTGATTCTCATTCTTTTTTCGGTCCGTTCTAAAACGCATGCACGTATAGTCAGACCTGAATTGGTAGTCTCGCCTCTTTATTTTTCACTTTCTCTTTCCGAAAGAAAGGCCAAGCGGGGAATTCACTGTTTTCTTTTGCGAGACAAAAGCCTTTTCTCTCTTGGCTCGTGTATGCGGCTAGTTTTCTTTTTCCGAAAAATACGAGAACAAAGGACGCAGTAACGAAAGGATGGAAGCTGCTTCGCAAGAGAACACGTATGTGCTCGTTTCTTCGTTTTCTCTTTTTCATCAATTTACTTCGCTCTTTCGTTTCAACCTTTCTGGACGAAAATTCCAGCTTACGAAGATATATATTGAATAAAAAGAAATATTAAGGAGCAAGCTTTGATAAAAAAGTAAGATAATCTTTGAAGTGCGAGCATTTGAAACGAATTGAATTTTTTTTTTCATCATTGCGATGCGGTGAAAAATATTATATATTTCGAATCGGAAAATAAAAGAATTCATCGATAAGTCGAGCGTTTGCAACGAGAGCGATAGATATTTCATATAGCCATCGAAATAAATCTCGGTTTTTCTCTCGTTCAAACTTTTTCTAGTCTCCTTTCGTTTTCTTTCTTGTAGATGCAATAAATTTTCGTCGTGAAACTTGATAATATTCGGTCAAGATTTATTTCGAAAACGGGACTTTTTATTATCTACCTCTCAGGGTGCGTTGTGAGGAGGTGAGTACGCGAGATGGAGTCGGCCGATTTGGATTATAAAGTAGGAATCCGGAGCTGTTTCGTGCCCTCTATAAACGAGAGTGAGAGAGAGAGTGAAAAAAACTGAATTCCAATATTTCATAAATATACAAGGAGCCTGATCGTATCGGGGGAGGGAGATAGAAGAATCGAAAGAGAGTGAAAGTTTTTGCTCTGGATATAATTCGAGTATTCTTCAGAAAGGACTATAGGCCACCTCGATCGTACGGGATGAAATATTTCCGTGAATGGATGCGAAAAGTGATAAAGCACGCTTGGAATGGTATCAATCTCTTCGCAGTCATTCCTCGGGAAGGGAAAAGCGATGAGCGTGGAGAATCTGCAAATTCGAATTTTATCTTTACCGAACAAATGACTACAAAACTTCGTGTTTCCTTTTTTATTCTTAAAAAAAACTTTTTTCATCTGCAAATATATAAAATACGATTTATGGATGTATACTTTTAATCTAGAAAAAAGTTCTTGCTGCGCGGAATTAATTTTGAATTGATGAGGGAAGAAAAAGCAGCGGGAATTAAAATATCGCCCGTGTGGGCGTATCGCGCTGCTCCGAGTCAACTTTCATAATAAATGAAATTGGAAGGAAAAAAACATGTAATGCTCGTAGACGATAGCGATCGCATACGTACTCAATTTAATATGCTCTTGTACTTGATATATTACCAATTTTACGCGAGGAAAAGATTTTTTCGAAGTTTCAAAGGACAGTTTCAAGGTTTTTCCAATTGGAAAGCTCCATTTACGAGAGTGGGATAGAAAAACTTGAGAAATTAGTTGATCCCTGAACGGACCGAGGGAGAAACATCAGAGATGAAGATAAATTTTTCGTCCCAGCGGTGAATTAACGATAGGCCAATGGAAGAAAACAAAACTACAAGTGTTCTGCATTTTTTTTTGAGCCTCGAGGGGTACAGAGAGGTCCACTGGGAACAAAAGATAGCTGGCTAAAAGCAAAAATGCACATGCGAAAAGCTACAAAAGAGAAAAGAAAAAGCATACAAAAGCGATGCATGGAGAGTTGTGACAAGCTCTTTTTTTCATGTTCCGTTCTATTTACGCATTTTGTGTGAATCAACGTGGTCCTCGGATATCAAATTCCGCAGCGTTTGTCAACTAAAAACTCAACCATCCATCTATTTAACGTCAGTTTTTGTTCAGTCAACGCGCGGGGGTTTTACTACTCCCTCTCTTGTCTCTTTCGTCTCTCGCCGTGCTTGTACGTGGTGATTTTTGTTTATACGTACATCGCTGTACATCACTGACGTGTGTACACGTAATTACACAGCCGAATTGGCTCGTGACTGGTGACCCAATCTCCAGTGTCCTCTGTACACCGAAACTACACGAGGCTCCACGCATGTTTATATTTATCAATCTGACGCACTACCGCTATGTTTGAATTTCCTATACGTTATTCTATCGCTATCTAGGATTTTACTTCTTCACTACTTGCAGCGAAGAGGATTTATTATTTACTGTTCCGTGCTTAAGGTGGTTGATCAAGTATTCTCTAGTCAAATGAGAGTACGCGTAAAAAATTTTTGAAATAGTTACTTTTTTCTGTTTTGGATCACAGGAAAAATAATTGTTAATACACTTCAAAATATTCCACCGAGAATTACCGTCAAAGTTATCAGGAAAATAATATTTAAGATAAAGTTGATCAATTGACTTCGTCGTCACCAGCTGTTTTCATTCATGACATCGACATTTTCACGTTTTTTCGTATTAAATCGCGT